>JAFMSR010000002.1:5483482-5496486 GCA_022818135.1 Saxidomus purpurata | reverse complement strand
TATTACATTTGTGAGGGCAGTTTCACAAGAGGTTGAATGAGAGGCAATTATGAGCTTTGTTACCTTATGAAACCTTTTGCACATACTATTGTAGTGATCCTAGGCTTCTGAATATCTAGAAGCCCAGTTAGCTCAGTGGTTAGAGCATCTGACTTGCAAGCAGAAGGTTGTGGGTTTGAATCCTACATTTGGTAAATGTTTTGTCACTAAAGTTACTTCATTGGAGACGAGGTTAAAAACAGACAGTTGTGGGTTTACAAGGTTAATGGACTGTTCTTAGTGAATCAGGGAGTATGCGGTATTTGCAGGGCTATCATTGATGGCCCGCACAACAGTTATACAGGTCCACAGTATAAAAATTCCACTGTATGGTAAAAGCCTTCAAAAATAAAGTGGGGAAGAGTGTAGTGATCCTAGGCTTCTGAATATCTAGAAGCCCGGTTAGCTCAGTGGTAAGGGCATCTGACTTGCAAGCAGAAGGGCATGGGTTCAAATCCTACACTGGTTAAATGTTTTCTCGTTAAAGTTACTTCACTATGTAACAGTTATGGAATCATAAAACGCTTCACATTTCTGTTCCTCTTAAAGTATCAACTACTTTATCTTTTTCAAAGTGTTGAAAGTGATCATTTATGATAATGATTGTAATTATGTGCAATATTCCTGATAATTGCTACATACATTTGACCAGGGGACAAATACGCTGTTACAATCTGTTGTGCTTGTGATTGCAGACAGTAAGCTAGAAGTAAATTGGTCTAAATCAAGGTAGATATATTTAAAGCAGAGGTTGGTAAAATCATTCAATTTTCAGAACAATGTTGTCAATCACATTCATATAATAATTATTTGTACAGGATACACTCTGTACATATACAATAATTGGGAGGTATTCTTTGTTTCAGTAAAACATGGGAAACTGAATACAAGAATGGTGCAGGTGACTGTCTGGATAGTGACAGCTTTACAGTAAGAACTTCTTAGTATGATTAGAATACCTGTAGACACTTTCAATGGGTATTGAAAAACACTAAAAAAATTTGATTCTGTTTGTTGAATGACATTCTTTTACAACTTTAATTTGATTCTGCATGTATGTACTATAAAAATATACAATTTTCAAGATCTCCATTAATGCCAGTGGAACGACTCGAGCTGGATGCAAGATTTAGGGATGCAGTTCAGCTTGAGAACAAAAAAATCTTTGATGGTGATTTAGATTGTTTTTAGTCTGGGTCGATTTCCAGATTTCCAACCTAACTTCATATGAAGCCCGTGAATGGATAGTGGGCTCAGCTGGTGATACAGAGATAGTGTATGAGGTGCTTAGTGGATTAGACCTCATCACCCTGAAGAGATTAATGTTGAGGGCAGTAAGAGAAGGCTGGGGAGTACCAGTAAGTAGTGAAAGTTATTTATTTTTCATGAGACATATCTAATACAGGGTCGAATTTAAGCTCGCATGCTCACAAAATGCGAGTTAAAATTCAATACAAGGAGAAATTACTTGAACTCGCATTTATTTGCAAGTGAGTTTTTTCCAGATCAAGTAGTTAACGTTTTCTTTATAAGTCTGTGTCCCTGAAGTTTACACATTTTTCATCTCTTCTGCGCGTGCGTGACAAGTGCCAGCTGCAGTAATTGATGATGTTTACCGTAAAAATCTTTTTAGGTCCCTGCTCCAGTTTTTCTGTGCCTTTAATTAGATACGTATTTATAACAAGCAAATACGATTGGTTAGCGTGTCCACGTGGTTATAAGCAAGGTCAAATGTACATGCAGTACACCCCTCTGTGAATGCTTACCGAGTATGGATAAATTTGTCACATTCTCATAACAGGTCTTAGGCCAACTGCCAACTCTCGTATTGTGAAGTTTATAACAAGAGGCATGTTAAAATTGTTTCATGCAGTTATGACTATGTTTTATGTCAGAAGACATACAGTCTACTAAAGTATCATACATTGTATATTATTATAAAGATATGCAAAGAAAATGCAAGTTGACTTCCTCATTTTGCAAGTAGAAAATATTGCTAAATTCGACCCCTGAAATAGTAGTAACCTGAAAGGAATATACAAATGAACCTAAGAAATTGTTGTGCTATTAAAAAAAGTAAAACACATACATAGTCAACATTTTGTCATCTAATGCTTAAATTGTAAGGTTTGAATTTCAAAATTATTTGTTTATTTAATTAGATTCTCAGGATGGAAACTTCCTTTGAATTGTGATATACCAATGTAAAGTGTTTTTCAGCATATGTAAATGCATATACCCTATTAAACAATATACTATACACATTTTTTGTGCTGCTTATATATTGGTTGGTTGTCATCTTAAATGATTGATATCATTTGAAAACTTGCAATGATTCTGTTATTTTCTGCCATCTCTGTCAGTGAGTTCTTTTTTTTTCTATAAGAATGAGCCAAATGAGCATTTTGGACCAGTTGTTACAGCAATAGGAAGTGAAATCGTAAATAGAAAAGGTGGGCTGAAGTATCTTACAGTTGAGGATGTAGAATTTCTTGGACCAGCTGTTGTATATGTGGTGCCATCTCACATCTACAAAGAATTGCCTCTGCCAGTTTTCAATTTGATGTGAGTCTATATAACTCCTATGTCTAAGAAATACATACTCAGTTTGTAAATATCATTAATTACATGTAGCACAGATGCATTTGGATTTTTAAAGAAATAACTGCCATGCCACACTTTTTTCTGTTTGAAAGTATTGACATGTACATGCCATTGAAAGAACTTAAATTATAGAAGTTCTGTATTGTTGCTTTTAGTACTTAAATGTCTACTTTATGAGTTAAATGTTTGTCCAGTCAGTAAGGCTTTGTATTTGTAGCATTTCTCAGCTTCACAAGTGATCTTTTGTTTTTGCTTTTACTGAAGTTTTAAGTAGGTTACAATGTTCAGTGATTACTTGTTTTTTTTATATGTAATATGTAATACATTTATAAAGTAAATTGACATTTTGGAAAATCAGTACATTTTTTACCTTCTGTTTTGCTATTATAGTCTCTCATGTTTCACTTGTATTTATAAATGTGAATACACAACACTGATACCGCAAGTCAGTAGTCTTGAGGCTGCAATTCTTTGTGATAGTATCTAGTCAGTTACGGATTTTCCACATTTTGTTCTATTTTCAGATTAGATGTAATTCACAATGTGACTAAAAAAATGTTTGAAAAAGATATAAGTTATGATTTGTTGGATGAAGAGGTGAGTCTCTCTGACCTCACCTTGGTTTCTAACTTCACTGTTCAAAGAATAGTTCCTAGTGTTGTACAATGGCTTTAACTACATGGAATGCATAATTATACCCCAGAAACGAGTCAGGGACAATGAGAGGAAATGCAATGTACCAAAACCATTACTCTATCTTAACCAATTACAGAGTTATTGCCCTTTGTTACTTTTCCTTGTCAGGAGCATAAATTGAAAACTTAATTACTGCTTGGAATTCAATACAACTTCTTGCAATGGTCAAGCACAATGAGAGAAAGTGCACTGTACAAGAACCATAACTCTATTTCAGTTTTTTTTACAAAGTATTCTGTCATTAATAACTTCTTCAGTTGACAAAGCAGTCTTGCGGGGGTATTAATCTCAGTTAGTGATAGGTCTTGCTAAAATTGTTCTAAAAACAAAGTTCTTGACTGTTGCAATTGTCAAGAATATTGGTTTTTATGAAACTTTGTTTGGCAGTATTTGTGTTGTGAACAAATCTTTAAAAAAGTTGAAATAAGTTCTTGCCTCTATCGCAAATGAAAGGAAAAATGTAGTAATGAAGTGTAAATTTACATCTTCACAGTGTAACAGATTGGTCCATATTTTATTTTGAAAACTGTTTGCCTGCAGTTACTGAACAATTTATAACATACTTAAATCATAATATCAGCCTTATCTTCTGCTTTCATTTAACTGAACTGTTAAGATTCCCTTGAAAAAGTAAGTTTCATATTTTATTGGTACAGTCAGACCTGTCCCTGCGACCACCTGAGCTAAGCAACATACTGACCTATGTGACCACATAAGATCCTTCTCTTGTGATTTCAAGCAAGTATTTCAAGTCTATCCTGACTCCTGAGTAAAGAGACCACCCGTCTTAAGAGACCACAATTTAACATCCCCTGTGTGGTTGCTTAAGACAGGTTCAACTATACCTATATTTCAGAAAACTTAATCAACTTTATCCATGAAGAGTCTGTAGAGTGGATGTACATTTTGATACTGTGTTTGCAATTTGCAGGGTAAACAGAGCTTCACTGGTTGGTTGTCTTGGGAAGATTGGAGAGCAGCTTCTATGACATTGGTGCAATATGATATTCCTTCAAGAATTAAAGCTGTATGTCTGAGAGCCTTCAGCTTGTATGGAAAAGAGACACACATTGAAACATCATGGAATAGGATACTTTATTTGTTATTTTGTGCTCCACCTGATGTGTGTGAAAGTTTGACACATAGCCAGGTAAGGAACCATAGGCATATGCCAGTTCTGTGCCAGAGTGACAAGGGTAGCTAGTCCAAAAATATCAATATAGAGCCATCATGGAGGTTATACAATGTATATTGTACTTAGAATTTTTTATAAAAGTTTGTAAGTAAGCTGCAAACTAAGCTGCTATCTGCAGTGCAAATAAAAATAGCTCTGTAATGCCACATAAACTTTTGTATTTTAACTTTAGAAAAAAAACATTCAATTAAAACAGCATAAAGGCCATGATAGAAATTCACCACTTAATATCTACTATATTGTGTTTTGTCTTCAGCAGTATCTTTGTAGACTTCATTTCTCAAAAATACTAACTGTGCAATCTTTAATAATCAAAATTTTAATCAAAGTAGAGGTTGATTTTGTGCTTAATACGTAGATTCAGTCAAATCCAGCTGCAATTGGTCGTCAGAAATGGATGTGCCATGCGAACATTAAAGAAGATGATGACAGCAATGCTCCTGTGATCCACAAGATTTTTCCAAGCAATAGGCCTTGTGGGAAGATCATAGCCAGAAAACTTGTTGAAGGTGGAGATGATCCATTTAAACTTAACTCAGCATTAGATGTTTTTACGTATGTACTTCTTAGCAACATTTGTGCCAACCTAGGTAACCTAATGAAGGCTCTTATTGCTGTTTCTAACATCAATTTATTTTCCAAAACAATTGCACCCTTTTTTAATGCATCCGCATTGAAAATAGTTCTGAAAAAAATATAGCAAAAGTGACTTGCAAACAACAATTATGGTTTTATTGCACTTCGCAAATTGAAAATGAGACTATTATAAATATTTCTCACACAGTAGCAGGGCTTTTCATCAGAAAATTGGGAAGAGGCCTTGGCCTTTCAATTTGGGAAATTTATGCCCGATAAAAGTCCATTTTGGAAAAAAAAGCTTTCATTGAAAGATTGATACATGTACTAGTGTATAAATTTGAATAGTAACAAGTATTTTCAACAGAAGCATTGTCAGCAGGCTGAGCATCACAATTAGGCATAGCAATGTCAACACTTACATTAGGTATCTCTTTGGGAGGGGGAACATAGTTGGAGACATTAGCTTGAGGCTGAGTAGGGACCTTCTCGGTGGTGTTTGAACTACAGTTGGAAACAGTAGGTACCTCCTTGGTGGTCGTTTCCTCTGTGAAACCATTACCAATATTACGTTTTTTAACACCGCAGTCGAATGAGTGCTGATTTTCTTTCAATTCTATGTGTTTAACAGATTTACAATAATATTTTCTGTGATGCGACATTATCAAAGTCAGCCAAATAAATTTACCTCCCCTGAGACACGGACTAAAATACAGGCCCAGGACAAATTGGATTAGACTGGTAAATTACCTCTGGGTCAATTTTAGTTTGTTCCAACAAATTCGCCAATCAGAAAAAGTTTGTGCCAATGGCCTTAAAGTTGGCCACTAGTCTTCAAAGCGTACAGAACACTCTGGAGGAGAGAGGATCAAGTCATACCACTTTTAGTTAAGATTTGATAGCATGATCAGATAGCAAAAACTGTATGTAGATTCAAATGATACAAAATTATTTCAAACATTTTTGTTAATTTTCAAGGATCAAAACATTTTCAGGAGCCAATGTTAGGCTTTCAATGGTTGAGGCACATGTCATAGAGTTCAAAACAAAATTTGTCCAAAAGTATGTTGAATGGTTTAAAATAAGAATTAAATAAGTATTAACAAATACTGAAGATTAAGAAGGCGCCAAATAATATTGCCAAAGATATTTATGTAGAGGAAAAAATTATGTCCAGAACAATTTGCAAATTGAAATTGCAACATGTATGTCAATGATATAAATTCTGTCCAAAAAAAACAATGCCAAAATGACACACGATTATTGGAAAAACGGGTTGACCCCTACACGTGAATTGTGTTTTGATCACCCGAAGCGCTATCAGTGAATTACAGAACACAGAGCCGTGTCAACCAAGCACTGCTAATTAAATTTGGTGACCGGGTTACAAACAACATATTATAAATTCGCCGAGGTCTATCATATTTTGTTTTATGATTGTTTCATATTAACACCTTTGATAACGACCAAGAAGGCCACCTGCTCATTATCAGGTAGCATCTAATTAGTTCCGCCTACTTTCCCATACTAGTCAACAGACAATGATCGATTTTTGATTGACATAGCGAAATTGCGGAGATTATTTTGTTGGCACCACTAAAATTTGCCAACTGAAAGATTTTAGCACCAAAATTAAGTTTTGGGCGCCATTGGCGGTACTGTGCGCTGTTACGTTATAGTGCGACAAAAAATCGATACCTCCGCAAATAATAAAGTGTAAACAAACTTTGGGGAAAACTTACCTTGCATTTTGGGAAGTCTGCCACAGTTGGGAAAAAATACTATATTTTTGGATTGGGAAGTGGCCGAATATCGGCCTCTGTTATATAAGGATGAAAAGCCCTGAGTAGTATTATATTAACAGATATTAACTTTATAATGCATGGTTGTGCAGGTCTGTGAAGCTCAGTGGCTAAACTTTGTCCTAATATATAAGATCTGTTTTGTCCTGGATCAAATCCTACTTGCTCCCTTATTTCTTTTTACTGAGTGTTGTCCCAAGTTCAGTAGAATGATATACCTAAAAACTTTGCATCACTATCAAGTGCTTTGATTATAAAGTACAGTGAGACCTTTCTAATCTGTACTGTTCTATTCAGGCAAACTCTCGAAAGCAAACATTCACCTTGGTCCCAAATATTCCCCATTTTTATCTTGTGCAAAAATACCTTTGCAATCTTAAACCCGTCTCGTCAGAAAACCAAAAGAGTATTTGTGGCCAATCTCATATAAATAAGTGAAAATTTTCCTGTTGGATCCAAACACAGACTAGACCCTAATATCTTTTCAATACACAATCATTCAGCAAGGTGTGAAATGTCACCTAGCATTGATAACTTCTGTAAAAACATTGCATGAAAAATACCGAATGACACTGCTCAAAAAGCATTTAAAATATTTAGAAATTCAAATTTAACAGGAGAAATGCTTGTGTCTTAGGTGCAAATACAGGGCAAAAGATAAGACCTTTTTATACCCCAAAACGAAGTTAAGGGGGGTATATAGGAGTCACCCGGTGGTTGGTCGGGCAGTCAGACGGTCTGTTGCATTTTCCTTGTCCAGAGCATAACTTGAAAACTACTGGTTAGAATTCAATACAACTTCATACAATGGTCAAGGACATTGAGAGGAAGTGCAGTATACAAGAACCATAACTCTATCTTGACTAATTACAGAGTTATTGCCCTTTATTACTTCTCCTTGTCCGGAGCATAATTTGAAAACTACTCATTGAAATTCAAAACAAATTCATACAATGGTCTAGCCCAATGAGAGAAAGTGCAGTGTACAAGAACCATTACTCTATCTTGACCAATTACAGAGTTATTGCCCTTTGTTACTTTTCCTTGTCCAGAGCATAACTTGAAAACTACTGATTAGAATTCAATACAACTTCATACAATGGTCAAGCTCATTGAGAGGAAGTGCAGTGTACAAGAACCATAACTCCATCTTGACTATTTACAGAGTTATTGCCCTTTGTTACTTAGAGCATAACTTGAAAACTACTGGATGGAATTTAAGACAACTTCATACAATGGTCAAGCACAATGAGAGGAAGTGCAGTGCAAAAGAACCATAACTCCATCTTGACTTATTTTGGAGTTATTGCCCATTTTTACTTTTTCTTGTCCAGAGCATTACTTGAAAACAACTAGTTAGAATTCAATACAACTTCATACAATGGTCCAGCACAATAAGAGGAAGTGCAGTGTACAAGAACAATAACTATATCTTGACAAATTACAGAGTTATTGCCATGAACAATATCTGTTTTAGTTTTTTTGCAAGGTATTCTCTCTGTTTCAGTTTTTTTTTTGCAAGATATTCTATAACTACGAACTTCCTCAGTTCATAAAGCAGTCTTTTGGGGGTATTAATCACATTTAGTGATAGGTCTAGTTAAATCAGAAAAAATACAGGAATTCAAAAGTATATATTGTAATGACATAATTTTCCAGTTCATTTTTTCTCAGTTGTTCTGAGAATAACACTAGCTTATGTAAATATACAGTACTTAATCACTAATCTGAACACTAATCCAAACAATTCCTCTGGTCCAAACAGGTTTGTGTTAGATAGGTTCCACTGTATATTGACTAAGGACAGTGTGTGGAAACTTGCCTATTATCTCTACTAATAAGTTTTATTATAAAATTGTCTTCCTTTTGTTACAGAAATGATTCAGTGAGTAAAACTAAGATTTTTTTTAGATGGTATAGGTTGTTAAATAATCAATGTCTGTAGAAAAACGAATGCTTTGTAGTACTTTACCACCTTTCTTTCAGGATAGGTAATATAATGACTTGTATGACTAAAGAATTTACATTAGAAGCTGCAGACATTGTGGGTTGTGGCGTTTCAGTAGAACAAGCTAACCGTGGAATTTATGACAGAGAGGTAAGTTTATATATGACAGATTTTTATGCCCCCTTCAAAGAAGAGGGGTATATTGGTTTGTAGATGTGGGTCTGACTGTCTGTCTACCAAGTGGTTTCCTGATAACTTGAGAACGCTTTGGCCTAGGAAACTTGATGTTGAGATTGGGCATGACCAGCAATTGACCCAAAGTGTTTTTGAGGTCAGTAGGTCAAGGTCATAGTAAACTGGAATATTAAAACGGATATCCGGATGATAACGTTAGAACACTTGGGCCATGATCTTGAAACTTGATGTGGAGGTTAGTCATGACCAGCAGATGGGCCCTTTTGATTTTAAGGTCAGTAGGTCTAAGGTCAATTCACAATGACTTGGAATAGATTAGAATGGTTTCAGGACAATAACTGGAAAAGGCTCGGGCCTAGCATCTTGTAATAAAAAACTTGGTCATCCACTTCAGACTTTTAACTGTTGATGAATGTATGCCAAATGGTTCCATTCATAGTTAAAGACGTTTTCCATATTACTAGGCATTCATGTTTTACAAACATGTTGTTTACAAGCATTAATTTATCGCTAGGAAGAAAACTCATGTTTTATTGTTAAACATTCATCAAGTCTGACTGATTTCTTTTGTTTCAGTTGTCATTAGAAGTTCTTGGAAAATGTGCACCCCTGCCAGAAGATTACAGCTCAGTAACATGTAGTTCAATAACCCAGACATACGGACATTTAGCTCCCTACCTACCAGCAATATTTTTCAAAAGCTTGCCAAAAGAAACTGTGCTATGTCAAAAGGAGTGCATAGATTTTTTCAAGACTGTGAAAGTACCAGTCTTTGTGGTAAGTTCTTTTCAATGCATGTTACTATAGTTTCAATGTCTTAAATATTGTGCAGGCTATACACTATTTAGATTAATCGTGCAGAAATTTCTGTAGCCAAATTCTATCCCAACCAAAAATTGGCATTTGTGTGACATTTATCATATGCTAAGATACAAGCACACCATTTTGTCTTTCTTACTGAAAGTGGGGATGAGACCAAGATATCACATTTCTGATGGTACAGTCAAACTGGTACAACAGCAGTGTCTGCACTGGTAGGTCTATGGAGTTTACTGTAACAGTATGGCTGCTATTTTACACTCTTAAATATAGAGAAAATCATTCTATAGGCATAGATGAGATGTTTTTTTGATTATTTTTGTTCCAAGAAATTTGAAATAAGATTGTTTGCAATAACTCTGTATACAGAATTTTTTGTGCATACGAAAATGCTACCTTTTTTTGTTACTAGTACATGTAGTATGAATATGTCTGTTGTCAGATATGATATGTGATAGTTATGAATTTTAAAATATGTATTCTTTTATTTTTACAGTATCGTTATGTCATGAAAGAGTGTTTTAGAGATGCTGAAGTAACCAGTGGCCTAGTGTCTGATCTTGGTGGACTTATTCTAAATCTTCCTTCAGACAAGATAGAGGAAATAGCAGCAGAAGATTTAAAAAATAACATTGATCAGATAAAGAAAGATCTAGTATCAGTAGAAGGCAATAGGTTGCAGCTTGACAAAATAGGAAGAAAGGTAAAATGGTGAAAAACACGAGCTAGGGTTCGGTATAATAATAACCTAGTGGTTAATGTCTCTGTGTTTTTCTCAACAGTGGAACAAAGCGTTCTGTATAAATCATATTCTGAGTTCACCCACTTTATTGTAGTGAAAAATTGATTGTGACAGGCTGAAAAAGCAGCAAGTACAAGATCAAGGAGATTGTAAATATACTATCGAAAATGAGCACTGTCAGAGAAGAACCAAACAAATCTGCTCCAGATTGACTTACTGTTTTTTTGGAAATTGTGAAATATTTTATTTCACTGGAGATGGTTGCCAGCTAGATTGTCTTATATTGTAATTGTATGAATACACTGCTGTATCATGTTCTATTTTCAAAAGTTGATTGAAAGTGGAAACATTGCTTCACTGGTCGACTCTGTGGAAATAATGTCTCAAGTTTCTCTGAAAAATTTAAAAAGATCAATTGAGGGTACTTCAGATGTGTTGGAAGCATTAGGTGTAGGAGACATTTCAGGATCAGTTGGATTTACAGATTCTCAGGTGAGACAGTTTGTATGCATAATTCAGACATCAGGTTTTAGATTACCTGAGCTATGGGCAAAAGATGAGCTATTGCTATTGTGCTTCCCATGTCTGATAACATTTACAGTAAACTCTGCTTATAACGATATTCAGGGGACCATAGAATTGATATCTTTATATCCGAATATTGTTATATCCAATATAGAAACCTGGCAGCGGCCGAAACCAAAAATAGATTTAGCGGTGCGTCACTAATAATATAGAATAAGTTATGTATACGATTTATTTACATGTACATGCATATGCAGTGAATAATCTAGCCCTGCGTGATAGACGCACAAAAATTGCAAAGGACGCAAAGATTTGAAAAATGTGCGTCCTTTAGGACGCAAGCATGTGAAATGCGAGACTTTGGGTATATGCTCGCGACAGTTTGTATAAAAGAATATTGTCCACAAACTTGCGTTTTCTGTGAGTATTTAGAAGAATTTTCACTTGAAATCGTTAAAAAATCGCGGCACTTCGCGGGTGTAAAATCGCGGTACTTAGAGTGGTGTTTCAGACAGCTAACAGGACATTAAATTAGAATTATTTTCTGTGAAAATTTGTATACACGTATTTTTTACTTTTGTACATTTATCAAATTCGAAAATATTTGCCGACCGACGTACATTTGTACAGCTTGATAGTGCATAACCAAAATAAAACTTACTCATATTATACATTGTCTATTCCAAACTAGTTTTTATAATTCCAAAATAATCAGACTTGTCACTACCTGTCAAAATATTCGGTCTTTTTAATGCCATGTGCTTCGCTTGGTTCAAACAAAACTCAGCGTCAGTGTACGTGCTTTGATCTCGTAACACCTGCGGCTTTATGAGTGAAAGAAGTCGCTGTAGAAATTATTTTATTTGCCAAAGGTAATTCTTTAAAGTAAATACATTGTAGAAGAAAATTGTTACTTAGAAAAAATCGGCTTGAAGCGCCGCGATTTTGTTATAAACATAACGTTTATTTTAAATAAAGAATAGTTGGAACTTATAAATGTTAATTAAGTTAATTAAAAATACTTTTCGCATTCACAAATTATCAAACGTTACTCAATCAGTGGTGTCACATAGCTCGAAATTTCAAAGTTGACGTAGTTAGTTTGTCATCCCTTATGAATGCTCGTATTTTTCACACCTACCGCGACATTTGCGAGTGACAAAATGCTAATTACAGCAGATTTTTAACGGAAATAAATATTTTAAATCTACGTAAAAGGTAATTAATATTTTCAGTAATTCAGTACTTTTAGAAACAATTATATTTGGAAAAAAAACCACATCACAGCGGCGATTTGCAACGAAAATAATTCGGCGGGGATGTCAGATTCTATTTTCTGACTTTTTTGGAAAGGGACTCATTGTTTCATAGCTGGGACTCATTGTTTTGAAAAATGTGCATCCCAGGGACTCATATAAATCAAAACCTAGATTATTCACTGCATATGTTTGTCATATGTTATAAAAATATAAACATAATTGTGAAATATCATTAATACATTACAAAAGGAATGCATGTCTCATCCATTTTCTAGCTGGAATAAATGCCGTTGTTTCATATGCTGTTACCATAGTATCCAGATTTTAAAAAAAAATCGTGCTAAGGGCTGTTCCAGGAAAAAATGTGGGGGGGGGGGGTATAGAGGACAAGCTATTTTTATTTGATGGGTGGGGGTATTTTTTAAATAAAATTTTCTTGGTAGTGGCCAAAAGATGTATCTAAATTTTTGCCGTTTTCGTTGTTTTACTCTATTAATAAGGGTGAATGGATATTTAAGGCCGCCTGGGTCATTTTTTAAATTGAGGTAAATCCGAGAAAAAAAATTCGTGGGTGGGGGGGATAGGAGGCTCACCCAAACGGCTC
>JAFMSR010000002.1:5470366-5482982 GCA_022818135.1 Saxidomus purpurata | reverse complement strand
TTAAAGTGCTTTTCCTCTTTTATTCGGAAAAGCACCTAAACATAAAATCCAATCCGTACCTGTAACTCTCCTTTTATATACTACTCTCTTTGTATAAACTTAATCCACACCTGTCATTTTATATACTAATATCAAAATTATTCATATCCATTCAATTTATATTCTTTCATGTACGTTTCAAAAGGTGTTGTATAAGTTTTCTCCTTTTGTATTTTCATTAGTTCAGCGAAAGCATTTGATATAACTTAAGTTTCTTCAACACCCTCTACACTTTCAATACGTACTTGGCTTAGAATTTGTTTTATTTTATGATGATGAACTTTCAAAATACTTTTCTTTTCTGATATTTTCAATTTATTTAACAAAACTGTAAGAGCTGGTGGAACAGCCCCAACAAACGTAACAAATATTGGTATAGCTGGAACCAATATTAACAAAGCAGAACAACCAATTAGACCGGCAGTCACTTGTAAAGCGGTGTTTACTCTTCCACAGAGTTTATAACTTTTTCTGTAAGCTGCCCCAAGTTTTTTTAAATGAATTATCAATTCATCTACAGTCTTAATTGTTTTATCCATTATATATTTAGTCTATATTATATCTGAAAATTTTACCCAACTGTTAAAATCATTTGAATAACCTTTCTATTTCACTAATGCTTGTTGTTTTTTATAGTCACGTTTTATAATTTTCTCAATTCGAAATATTTCTTGTTTGGCTTTACTTAGTTCTTGTTCATAAAATGTACCATTGATTTCCGCTTGATTGATTTTGTAATTGAATTGGAATTAAGAATTTAATTGTAATTGTATTGGTATTAAGAATTTCGTGAATAACAAATATTTCTTCCGTCCAGTTTGGTGTATATCCTTTTTCAAAATGACGTTTAAGCTTACTGATTCTTACTTTATCCCCAATTTTGTACTTTGGTTTAGCGGATGACTTACCCAAAGGGCCATACAAATTAAAATAAACTTTGCCTTTATTTTCTGACATGCTTGCTTCATTTGGTGTCATTTTTATGCTGTTATGCTTTGTGTTATTATATTTATTAACCATATCTGGTAACTTGTCCAGATAAGTGTTTGTATTATTTGCGGTGAAATATTTCCACATGATTTGTTTTAATGTTCTGTTAAATCGTTCTACCACTACAGCTTTACCAAAGTTAAAAGTGTGATAAATGTTTATTTTATTATCCTCAAGAAATTTCTTAAATGTCTTGTTGAAGAATTCCGTACCCTCATCTACCCATAAGTTATTTGGATGCCTTTGTCCAACAACCCCTGCAAATGCTTCTGTTACTGACTTTCCTGTTTTATCTTTTAGAGGTTTAACCCAAGCATATTTACTAAATACATCAATTATTGTTAATAAATACTTTACACCTTTATTATATCTAGCAAAAGCTTGCATATCAACTAGATCCGCTGATCACGTATCATTGATATATGTAACAATAACCCGACGTGTTTTAAATTTACGTTTAATTGGCTTATGTAATTCTTCTGCTAATTTATCAGTCTAGGCTGTTGGTTTTGTAGATATTTTGGGGGATTGGGTTTTTACCTTTTCCCCCTTTTCCCGTTTTTTTGAGACCCAAGTCCAAGTTTATATTTCATATTTATTGCTGGTTTAACAACTAAGTGTTTTGCAATTTTTTCTCCAAATGTTTTTGATTTGGTGTTCTTTAAATTTGTTAACATGTTTTTATCACAATCACTCTACCTCATGTCACTATCATAACAATAATCATGATCCATACATACTGCATCTAATTCATTTACAGGTGCTCCACTATCTAAAGGGTTTCCCGGACCACAATATTTATAACCTGGTAAGGTTAATCCTTTTTTGGGTAAAAGGGGTAACATAGCTTTATGTAGGTCTAGATTACCCCCAGATTTAACAAACATTGTTTTTGTAATACCACAAGATTCACAAGTAGCCTTTATCATGTGTTTATTATTCTTTGTTATAACACGTTTTGGGTTGATATCTTTTGTATATTTTCGTTCTTTAACACAGTAAATCATTTCTTATATCATATATAAATATTTTCATCAAAGTTTTTTGATACTGTTTTCTTTGGTATGTCTAAATACAGAAAGTCGTACTGTTTCTTTATTGCTTCTTGGAATGCTGTCTTGGGAATATTTTGCTCTCTTGCTATCATATCGTTTTCATTTTTATTTGGACTTTCAAATTGAATGTAATGAGAACAATAAAGTCTTATATCTTTTGGAGTTTTGTAATAAGATTGACTTAGATATATTACACAACAATTCTTATGCCTTCCCCCGATAAAGTATTTTATTATATTGTTTTGATTGCCTTCACAAATGTAATCATCAAAAATAACCACCTTTTGGGAATCCCCGGATTCTCCGGCTTCAATCCCTGTTTCAATCTCATCCAAGTCAATAATATCATCATTTGAAACCTCCAAAATATCATCCAGAGGTTGCTTTATTTTTCCCGCAATTTCCGTGAAACGTTCTATTAAATCTTGATATTTTTTCTGTTCCAAGTTTTTAGAGTATAAATAAAGTTTATCAAAATATATTAATAGCTTTCTGAACATGT
The DNA here is from genome assembly GCA_022818135.1 of Saxidomus purpurata. Lineage (NCBI taxonomy): Eukaryota > Metazoa > Mollusca > Bivalvia > Venerida > Veneridae > Saxidomus > Saxidomus purpurata. Next base: position 5,480,396 of record JAFMSR010000002.1, on the reverse strand, counting down.
GAATTAATAAATTTGTTTTACCAGAACCGCTGTTTCCACAAATAAGCATTCTAAAACACGAATCTGGCATAAAAGAATGTAACTGCTTAAACTTATCATCGTATTGAGAGACGCCATCATAATTAGGAATTTTCATCTATATTTATATAAATGGGAATATTTAACAACACCAAAAACCGTCAAAATGATCAGTCTGTATCTAAAGTCAATTTTGGAATAATTCTAACAAATTATGCTACCAGAAAACAATTTAAAGCAGTCAAAAGGGAAATGCAATCGTATCTTCACAAAAACAAGGAACTTGATAATAAAATGAACAGGCCATTAGATATGGGTGGTAACGAGATAATGAATCTTCGAAACCCCGATAAACCCAGCAATGCTATAACAAGGAGATTTCTTTTTAAGAAAATTCAAAGCGTAATATAAGACTATGATCTTAAAGATATTAAAACCATAAAACAAACACTGGAAACAGAAAGTGATAATATTGAACAATTAACAAACAAGTAATATCTTTAAAAAAAAGATGGTCGACGTAGGTGACGTAATAAACACATTTTGTGTTTCAGAAGGCTCCCGGGCAGTACACTGCTTATTCCGGTACCGAAACGCTAGCCAATAATCAATGACGCTAGATGTCCGGCCCCGGACAACACCTCGTTGAATACAAAAGTTGATCTTCGTACTGTCCAGAAACCTTGACATAACGTGTTCTGTTTTTTCTTTTTGTGCAACATGATTTATTATAAATAACTATAATATAAAAAAATATACACATTTTGTGTTTCAGAAGGCTCCCGGGCAGTACACTGCTTATTCCGGTACCGAAACGCTAGCCAATAATTTGCAGATTCTGATTGGTCACATTATAACGAAGTTGGTTAGCAACGCGTCCATACCAACGGAAGTTCAAATCAAAAGTATACGACTACGTTGAAAAACATAAAAACCAACGAAAAAGTAATAGTTGAGTTACAAGATAAAATTGAGAAAGAAATGCAGATATTGTCGGAAACAATGAAACAACTTGAAGAGAAATCCGATACAACAGACGATGAAATCAAAAAAGTATTTAAACAATACCTCGAAATTGTACATAATCAAGTAAAGGAACTGAAAGAAAACATGATAAAACATGAAGAACTCAAGGAAAAGCTAACTGAAGCTGAGAAAAAAATACAAAATATGTATCAGTTAGAAATCAAGACAGAAGTAAACAAACTTGATGAGGATACAAAGAAAAGGAATTCCGATTTATTAAATGATTTCTCAAGCAAATTTGCTGAATATAAATCTGAACTCGGACGTCAAGTTTCTGAAGCCAAAAGTGAAATCGAAAAATCAGCTTCACAAAGAGGTGATGAACATGGTACAAAATTACAAACTCTAAAGGAGACATTTCAAACCGCAATGAAAAACATGACCGATCAACATACTAAACAATATAATGATTTACTTAAACTAACAGATACATTAACAGAAAAGATTGCTACATGTAATCAAAAAATTCAAGAAACAGAAAAGAAACAAGATTTTGTAGTTGATGGATCAGTTACACAAGGAGATTCAATTAAATTAAATAACAATCGGATTGATGATCATGAAAAAAGAATAGATGACATGGATGATCAATTAAAAAGTTTTAAAGAAGTCGCAACAAAACGAGCTGATGATTTAGGTGATCAATTAAAAAGTTTTAAAGAAGTCGCAACAAAACGAGCTGATGATTTAGGTGAAACAATACTAAATGTATTAAGCAAATTGTCTAAACTTGAAGAAAAAGTATATGAAGTCCCTCTTTTTGAATTATACAACAATATAGAACAAATGGTTAGTATTATGGGTGCATCTATCGGAGTTGCTACATCATATGGACTCGATATTTTACTTAACCAGACAGTTACATCTTCTAACTTCTTTGAATTATTTGGGCTTAACGCTCCACCAACTGTTGTGAATTACAAAGATTATATACAATTGAACCATAAATTTGATACGAAAAAACTTGGAAATGTAGAAGGTTTCCAAATTAAAAAGTCTGGAAAATACCACATTAAAATAAAATTGATAACTCAACTTCTTTATGGAAAAAGCATTGGAACATTCCAATTAAAATGTAGGGGAGATGATGGCTTTTTGAATGATATACCTATTACAAAGAAAACTAAGGGTACAAAGATCATCTTTGAAGAGGAAATCGAGCAAAGATTTCTAACTGATACATCATTTGTGATTTGTCTAGAAACAGATAATCCAAGGATATGGTTTAGTATTGAATCAGGCAGTTATGTTAGATTTACTTATTCCTATGAAAAAAATTAGCTTCTTTTACAAATATATTTATATAAATGGGACTTTTTAATAACATAAATGAGAAAACAAACAAAATAAAAAAACATATAAAAAGACCTCCATTATTTTTAACATACATAACTGAAGGTACAGACAGTGGGTTATATACATGGGTTGCGGATTTACCCAAACAGGGTTTTAAAACAAACGGACCAAATATCACCGTAGCGCAAGATTGTACTTTAATAGTTCTGGCAGACGCTATTAAATCTAACAAGGGAAATGTTATGTTGAAAATCAAACATGGTTTAGTTAAGCAAGGCTATGAAGCAAAAAACAATCGAAAAAACGAATTAGTAAGTGTGAATTATGTAGGAAAATTTCATTCAAACGATGTGATACACATACAAGGTTCCAATGTTAAAAACATTCAGGTAACTATTTATGGATGCGTTTGAGTCGTTGAGTGCGTTATTTTTTATATTTTATTTAGGTTAAATGTATATAGAAATGATAATAGATGAAATAACAACTAGAGTTAATAATGCTGAAAGATTAGAAAATATGTTTAATGATTTGGATTATCGTGATGAAATGGTTTGATTACTACCTATACTGAAGATGATGTGGCTGGTTATAAACGTTACTTTCTAAAACGCATAATAAAGGATATGGATATCATTAAAAAGAAAATCGAAAAACTAGGTGGTTTAGACAAAGCACTTAACATATTGGAACCCCACCAAAAGCTCCAAAAGCAGATTGCAGATGCACTTATCAATATTAAATCATTCCTTAATAAAAAACAGGATCTGATAGAACAAAATCAAATCGGAGAAGAGGCACGGAAACAACGTCGAAAACCAAAGCCTGTTATTGCTACAGAATTAAATACTGATTATATCAAGGAATATAAGAGCATGTATGAAACACAAAAAGACCTAGGAGTTAACACAGGCCAAATAAAAATGTGTTGTGAAGGAACAAATAATGTAAAGACAGCTTATTCTAAAAAGAATGGAAAACGTTATAATTTTAAATATGTGTGTTAATTAACTTAAAGATATTTTATATTTTCCTATTATATAGATGACTAACGTAATCATGAGACCAGTTAAAATATCAAAATGTAATGCATATTCGGGATATGAGATAGACATAATAAACGATCATGATCCTAAAATACAATTTAAAAAGATAACAAACCCGCTTTCCATACTTTTTAATGAAATAATAAGCAATTATGGCATAAAAGTAAATGTAACATTAGAAATAAACTTTATTAAACCAACGGATGATAAGTCACAAACTGCTTTTTTTTAAATCAAAAGCAAAAACAATTACTAATTCAAACGAAACCATAAATACACTAGATGACGCAAGTAATGAACTACTTAACACAATCACAGAATGGATTTCATTGGGATCTGGTTGGGTTATAGGAAAAGTAAAATCCCATCGGATAACCATAATTAAATACAAACCACTCAGAGGTTCTTCTTATTTACCATTACCCGAGATTATTAAAAATAGGAAGGGGTTAATCAACATTAAGAATAAAAACGACAAGGAATGTTTCCGTTGGTGTCATTTAGCATACATGTTCCCTGCACAAAGAAACCCGCAAAGAATAACCAAGTATAAAAGTTATAAAGATCAACTAAAATACCAAAATATTACTTTTCCAGTAAAATTAAAAGATGTTCCAAAAATCGAAGAAATGAACGACATACATTTTAATATATTTGGTGTTTATTCAAGTGATGAAACAAACCCTATTTATCCCCTATATATCTCAAAAAGAATAGATTCCGAGAACGGAACTTGTGAACTACTGTTAATAGAAGGCGAGGGCTTTGCTCGAGGTGATGAGAAAGAAAATATTAATCATTATGTATGGATTTGGGATTTCAATAAATTAATGCATTCACAAACAAAACAAAATTACCCAAAGTATTTTTGTAAATACTGTATTCAACACTTTTCATCAAATGAAATTCTTAATAAACATACAGAAATCTGTTTAGCTATTAATGGAGTGCAAAAGGTTCGTATGCCCAAACCCCAAAATAATATATTACAATATAAAAACTATCACAAACAATTAAAGGCTCCTTTTGTTATTTATGCTGATTTCGAGTCAATAACAAAACCAATAGATGAAAAGTTTGGTGAATCAACCGTAGCTTACCAACATCATATAGCTTGTGGATATGGTTATAAGTTGGTTTGTACCTATGACAATAACTTTAGCAAACCACTTCAAGTGTATCGAGGCTGTGGTCGAGACCGTGGAAACGGAGTAGAGAATGTTATTTATAAGTTTATTGAACAAATGTTAAAGGAGGAAGAGTATTGTGAGGAAATATCTAAGGAACACTTTAATAAAAAAATGATAATAACTAAAAAACAACAACAAGAATTCAATACATCTACATCTTGTCAAGTATTCTTTTAACAACCCATATGATCTAGAACATAATTATCCAGTAAGAGATCACTGTTATATAACAGGAAAATACAGAGGATCTGCACACAACAAATGTAATCAAATATACAGATTTACAAAAAAGATACCAGTTGTGTTTCATAACTTACGGGGATATGATAGTCATTTAATAAAATGCAAGAAATACGTAAATTTAAACGAAATATTAATGTAATTCCTAACAATATGGAACAATACATGGCATTTATGATAAGTAATTTGGTTTTTATAGATAGTTTGCAGTTTCTTAATCAATCTTTATCCAACCTGGTAAATAATTTACCTGATGTTTCCTTTATTTACACCAAGGAATGCTTTAAAGAACAGTTATTTAATTTAGTTAAAAGAAAAGGTGTTTATCCATATGACTACATGGATTCTTTTGAAAAATTTAAAGAAACCATATTACCCCCTAAGGAAGAATTTTATTCTTTATTAACAGATGAAGGGATTTCCGATGATGACTATAAACATGCACAAAATGTATGACAAGCATTTAACTGTAAATCAATGGGAGATTATCATAATCTTTACCTTAAAACAGATGTACTTCTTTTAGCAGATGTCTTTGAAAACTTCCGCAAAGCCTGCATTGAGTATTATAAACTCGATCCATGCCATTACTTTAGCAGTCCAGGACTTGCGTGGGATGCATGTTTAAAGATGACAGGAGTAAAACTTAATTTAATCACAGATATTGATATGCATTTAATGATTGAAAAAGGATTAAGAGGTGGAATAAGTTATATTGCAAATAGACACTCAAAGGCAAATAATAAGTATATAAACTCGGATATGGATGGAAATGGAGTAAACAAATACATTATGTATCTTGATGCAAATAATCTTTACGGGTGGGGGATGAGCCAACCACTCTCTTATGGGGGATTTAAATGGATACAAAACATAACTTTAAAAGAAATAATTGATAAACAAGTATCTAAAGATTTCGCCTCCGAGCAAGGCTATTTTGTTGAATGTGATCTCTCTTATCCAAAAGAATTGCATGATTTGCATTCTGATTACCCCCTAGCCCCGGAGAAATTAATTGTAAAGGACGAATGGTTATCAGACTATTGTAAAAAGTTAAAACAAAGATTCAATTTAAGTAGTGATAAAACAACAAAATTAATTCCAACTTTGTTTAACAAAGAAAAATATGTGCTGCATGCTAGGAATCTTAAGCTATATCTTAGTCTTGGAATGAAAGTAACCAAAATACATAGAGTCTTGGAGTTCAATGAAAGCCCTTGGTTGGCTGGGTATATTGTTTTTAATACACATAAGAGAAGTCAAGCCAAAAATGCATTTGAAAAGGATTTCTTCAAATTAATGAATAATTCTGTGTTTGGGAAAACAATGGAAAATCTCAGAAAAAGAGCAAATGTATTACTTACACATGATGAAAAGGTTTTAGAAAAGCATGCAGCAAAGGCTACTTTCGTTTCCGCGAAAATGTTTAATGATAACTTATTTGCCGTAAATAAAGTAAAGGAGCAACTTATTCTTAATCGACCCTGTTATGTTCATTCTTGAGTTAAGTAAATATCTTATGTATGACTTTCACTACAACTATATTTTAAAGAAGTATGCCTGCTCTGACGTGAGCCTTTTGTTTACAGACACGGATAGCCTTTGTTATGAAATAAAAACAAAAGATGTTTATGAGGATCTAAATAAAGACAGAAACCTTTTTGATAACAGTGATTATCCCAAAGAAAGTCTGTTTCATTTTGATGAAAACAAGAAAGTAATAGGAAAGATGAAAGATGAAGCTGCTGGAACCCCCATAACAGAGTTTGTTGGATTAAGAAGCAACATGTATTCTTATACCCTTGGGGAAAAAACGGTCAAGAAATGTAAAGGCATAACAAAAGGTGTTGTAAAAAAGAAAATGTTTTTTGAAGATTATAGCAATGCTTTATTCAACACCCTACAAAAGACTCATAGTATGAAAACAATAAGGTCTAATATACATGAATTAAAAAGCTTTCAAATATCTAAATACAGCCTTTCTTGTTATGATAATAAAAGATACATTCTAGACAATGGGATACAAACTATTCCTTATGGACATTATAAGACATTATAAGACATTAAGGAACATTAAGGAACATTAAGGAACATTATCTTTTTTATATTATATAGATGTTGTCAAAAATGAAAGAAATTAGAGAAAAGAATGCAAAAGCAGATGAAAAAATGAAAGCTGTTCGTGATAAGATTATAGAATATAAAATAAGAAAAGCATCCAGTCAAGATATGTACAACGAGATTTATAAACCAATCACAAAAGAAATAGAAAGTCAAAAAGAAACATTGACGGATCAGTTAAAAGCATTACCTGGAATTAAAGAACAATTGGATATCTCGAGCTGAGCCCTTGAATTACTTCCAAGAGACTTTGTAAAAAAGATAGAAGAAGCAGAAGCAGCAAAGTTATTAGAAGGAACATTACCTCCATCATTATTACCAGAAACAGCCTTACCAGAAGAAGATATCAATAAATTGTTTGAAGAGCAAAAGGACAAGGAAGATTTAGGAGCAAGACCGAAAATATCAAAAGTAAATTTAGATACTGATATAGATGATGATGTTTTAGAAGAATACAAATATTACAAACCGTCTGAAATATTTAATTTTTTTAATACAGATAAAACTGATCCCGATAAAATCGACCAAGAGACACTTCAAAAGGAATAATAGGTGATGTTACTAAAGATATTAAAAATTTTAATGGTCTGATAGCCGGCAAATCAAGATCGAAAAAATCCAATATAATAAAAGAAGTAGAGCAATTAAAAGAGAAACGAAACGATCTCAAAAAGTACAAAGGTCGGTTAAGGGGATGTATTGTTATGGCTCCTACATACGGACAGGGAATGACTTAACATCTCCCTTGGGGTCAAGGCTATCAAGTCCTTCGTCCGAGTACTCCATATAAAGTTTCAGCAGACGGACAATATGGTAATCTAATTATTGACTTAAATAAACTTTATGGCCAAAACAAATTAGTCGCAAAAGATCAAACCACGGGAGCAGAAGTAATGAATACTAAGGTTGATGATGATCTAATTGACCTTATCGATAAGAGATATAATAGAAATAAGAAGCATTCGATTTTATCTATGGAACTATTAAAAGAATTAACTGAAAAATCGGGATTACCTATTAATAAAAGGTCCATGAAATTTAAAAATGTAATTAGGGGGAATGGATTGAATAGTGTCTCTGGTATTTGTCCTTGTGATCCAGATGAACTAATGAATGACCTAGAACTCATTTGTGGTTCCATTGATGCTGGAAATAATAATCAACAACTAAAGAACCAGGGAATAAACATTATAGACGAATTATTAAAATTGAGGGAAATATTACCAGAAGTTCATGAGTCAATATACAAAGAATATTTTTTATAAAAAATATTTCACATAGATATAAATGGAACAAAAAATAGTATTAAGTTCAGAAGTAGCCAGAACAAATGATCAAAATAATACCCCAAGTAACTTCATAGTAAGATTTAGCCGACCTTTGGTTTTAGATAAAAATAAACGATATGTTGTTGGTTTAGATAGTATAAACACTATGACTTATTCATGGCATAATATAAGTGATGAATATGATAATAAACGCATTCGATATAATAATGGAAAGGAATGGAAGGATATTATTTTTCAAAATGGTTCTTATAGTTACACTGATATTAATAATTACTTCGAAGAAACATTAACGGCTAATGGTGACTTTAATGGTGATTCATCTATTGCACCTCTGAGTTTAGAGTTTGATCTTAGTAGCTTTAAAATATTAATTTCAGTTCATGATGGTTTTTTATTAGATTTAAGACTGTCTAATTTTCATAAATTGCTTGGATTTGAGCAAAAAGCCATAAGAAAATCAGAATGGGGAACTAACTTACCAAATATAACAAACTCTGTGGACACAATATATATTCATTGTAATTTAATTAATGATTCACTTGTTGATGGTAATTTTTCAGATGTTTTATATGTATTAAGTACTGTAGATTTAACAAGAGGTTATCCTTTTAAAGAAAAACCAATTAGAGTTGGTTACTCAGAAGTTAACAAAACCACGATTGATTCAATTAAAATATATGTGACAGATGTTTACAGAAGAATAATAAATTTGAATGGGATTGATACAAGTTTCACATTAATTTTAAGAGAAATAATATAGAATGGTGTATAAAAAAGTATATGATGAAAATAAAGGAACGTATATCTATATTGATCCTTGGACGTCTCAGGTGGAACCTTCGTCTCAGGAGGGGTTGAGTATTTTAGATACATTGGCTTCGGTTGGGCAGAAAATATTTTCGTCTTCTGTCAAAGATGTAGCTAAGAAAACCCTAGAAACAGAGGGAAAACAAGCGTTAGAGAGTGGAACAAAAAAGATTGGAACAGAGGTTGGTAATTTAGCTGAAAATAAAATCACAAATGTATTAAAGGGTCGTAAGGACCGCAAAAATCAATCCACGCCCCGACCGCAAGGGGAAATGATTATAAAGGAACTTAAAAAAATGGATGAAATGAATAATAAGCTAATAATAATTGTACCATGAATTCTTGTCGGCTTGAAGTTGGAAATGGTGTTTTTTACCCCGAAACAGAATACACAAGTATTGCAAGAGTTTTTGATGATGTTATAAGTTATTTCCATAAACAAAATGATAAAAATACAGGTTGTCTGTTAAATGTTTTAAATTTCAAAAATTTGTTTGGTTTTGTTCATTTTAATTTAGAATTCAAAAAAGAAGGACTTTCTGTAGACCCCAAACATATTACACTAAAAATGAAACTAAACGTCCCACCAACCACTAATATCAGAGAGTATGCAATTGTCATGTACGAAGAAACTATACAATTAAATGTTGTTGGTAATGAATTAATTATTGTTCAAATAATATTTTGATATAATATATAAATGTCAAACTTAATAGAATACAAGGTTAATTTATCTAACGGACAAAAGAAAAAACTTGCAAAGGCGTATAAAGATAAATCTCCGCACACTTTTAGATTAAGTAAAAATCAATTAACTGGTAGTTTTCCTTTGTTATTAACGCAAAGGCAGGTTAATAATATAAATAAGGTTAAAACAAAAAATACTGGTATAGATATTAAAATATCTCCAACCCAAATGAGAGCTCAGTCACAAAACGGGGGTTTTCTTGGGGCATTGGCTGGCCTTTTGACTAAATCGATTTTACCCATTGTTACT
>JAFMSR010000002.1:5429193-5454061 GCA_022818135.1 Saxidomus purpurata | reverse complement strand
AAAAAAAAAAAAACTTGCTCTGTGTGGGGTTTGAACCACTGGTCTCATGAGAAATTTTGTCATCTTACTGTAACAGAATACTCCAAAGTATACAGGACTGGTAATCTATTCTAAAAATAGACAGTAATAACAGAGTATTCTCCCTTTTATAATAACAGAGTATTGGTTCAATGACAGTTTTTAAAAAAGGAGACAAAAAATTGCTAACGGACGGACGGACGGACGACCAGGGGCAGAACTTTATATATTCAAAATCTAGTTCACAATTATAGTTCGTGAAAGAAACCCGAAAGTAGGAGTTGCTTGGTTGAAACGGGGGATGTAGGAGTTTACAAAAGAGTATTTCCGTTATATATTACATTATGTGGAAAAAACAAAGGCCCATAATTCTGTAAAAATGATCAAATCACAAAACCCCGTACAATATGCGCCAGTGCACTTGGTGCATTTAAAGTTTGGTTGAAATCCCCTTGAAAAGAGTAGCAGGCTTGCGCACAGAAGGAATACATGGGAAAAAAACAAAAGGGCCATAATTCGTCAAAAAGACCAAATCACAAAACCCGGAATATATGCGCCAGGGCACTTCATGACAATACTTCGTGAAAGTTTGGTTGAAATCCGTTGAGAAATGTAGGAGGAGTTGCGCACAGAAGAATTACATGTGAAAAAAATAGCCAAGGGCCATAACCTGTCAAAAATGACCAAATCACAAAACCCCGACAATATCGCCGGGGCATCTCATGACAATACTTCTGTGAAAGTTTGGTTGAAATCATTTCAAACTGTAGGAGGAGTTGCGCACAGAAGAAATTGTTTACGCCCGCCCGCCGACATACCCCAATCTAATAACCAGGATTTTTCCTTCGGAAAACCTGGTTAAAAAACGCCACTATTTGACACCGCGGATTTAAAGCGCTATACAGTATACATGGAATAATGTTTGCAGTGCTGTTAAGAAGTATGTGTTCATACCTCTGGCACCCTTACTTGTTAACAGACCTTCTTTATTAATTTTAGTAAAGCAATAGGGTCAAGATGTCCCTATATCACTCACCTGGCTTGTAACCATTGGCTATAATACAAGGTCGTCAATAGCAGAAAGGGTCAATTCTGGCGGGACATGATTTGAACATTCTTGACGATGTCAACTAGGCAATTAAACATGCAAAATAACTAAGCTCTAGGCCTTGTATCAGAAATAAAGGTTTTTAAAGGTTTTAAAAACAAGAGCCACGTTAGACTCACCAAGTGCTCTTTCTATGACCAAGAAATTTGTGGTGAGAGGAATGGATATGGTGTAGTTTCTAATTTAATAAAATATTAGTATTTGTTGTGGTATAATTAGGCAAGGTAGAGGTATGGTTCTTTGGCATGTACTTTCCATCATTGTGCTCTATCACTGTATGATGTTTCAAGTACTTCCCTTCAGTACTTTTGAAGTTATTCTACGGAGAAGATTATTGCTCTGTCCAAGATAAATCAATAAAGGGAGACAATTAAAAAAACATGTTTTTCTTATCCATGGGCTTAACACAGAAATTACAGCATAGACCGCATTTTCATTACAAGTAGGGCTTCACTACAAGCTTTTTCATTACAAATAGAGAGTAATTTATTGCGTCATGTAACACTAGTTTTTTGGGTGAGGTGATGCAGAGGTTAAGGATTCTGCCGCTAATCCCGGAGGTTGCGGGTTTGAATCCAATTGGGGTCAGGACAGTACCTCCTCATAGTTATGACGCCAGTACTGGTTTTCCCTGGTAGTGGACTGGAGAGTGACTATAAGCTTCAAGCTTTCGTCACAATTAAGCTAAAATAAATTAGTATAACTAAACTAAGACTTCAATATTATGACAAAACTGCGTATTTAATACTGACCATAAAATCGTATCCCGAGTCAGGAGTGACAATATAACCCTCCGCTGAACTAGCCTCTTTTAATCCATGCCACTCAAATCGTATTTGAACATCAACATCTGGGTCACGCGCAGTAAGCGCTCCCACTTGGAACCCTATCGTAGCATCTACAGAAAATGGACAATTACATGTTTTGTATAACAAAGTGTTTCATGATTCAAAAGTGGTACATATCATTAACAGAGCTCCAATGTACAATACAACAACAAACTTTCAATTCTTTTATAGTAAATGTAAAAAGAACAGAAAGTAGCATTGTGAAATAGAACAGTAATTACATCAGACAACTGACACACTGCAATCACAACAGCTAACCTATGAGCTCTTTGAGCTCTGGTGAGCTAAAAACACTGGCTTCATCATGATTTGGTTTGACATATGACCTCTGGGTGTCCACATTGTTTAGTATGATTAAACCTGGTAACAAAGTTTTACAGATAAAATAATTGTCAATTTAACAAAGACCCTGTTCTCTGGTAATCAGTCAGACATTGTTTTGGGTATAAGTCAGTGTAACTTTGACCTAAGAACCCTAAAATCAATAAGTATCATCTCCTCCCTATTGAAAATTGGGATTCTCTCAAGTTATTGCTCAGGCAGTTTTGATATGTGAATTCACTTTGTCTTGACCTATGATCTACTAAATTAAAGTGCAAATTCTACATTCTATTCTATTCATTGTGACCAACCACCTCGCCCTGTTAGGGGACCATACGATAAACTGTCCTCTAGTCTGCACTACATTTGTGTGTACAGTCACAGTAAGATATCACTATCTATACCCAAAGACATGATTAAATTTAAAGTTCTATCCTATTGTTTATTAAAGAATGAAACATACTGTCATAGACAAAAAACTCTTGCATGAACGGGTCTACTGTCGGGTCTTTGTTGTTGGTGTCACGAATATTAATTGTCACTGTTGCACTTGTGGATAACCGAGGCTGACCCCTGTCACTCACAATGACCTGAAACAAAAACATAAGGGCACTGTATAATATTCTTTTTTTTTAATCTCGTAATGACTGACCCTTAAACTTAAGCTCTGAACAAAACATCACAAATAGCATACAGTAGTCAGAACGTAACAGTTGTCAAATTTTAGGTATATCGTGTGTGTAAATTGCGTACACTCATCGTGTATTTTTTCAATCGTACATTGTGTATCGTATCCTATCATTCATCATGCAACGTGCACCTTATAAGATTCCTGGTACACAATGCACGATAGGCCTACATGGTATACGATTTGATGTTTTATTCAGTTGTGAAGTCTTCACATTGTATTATTTTTCATTCGTCAATGCAACACAGGCACTAATGACTTCCGGTACAGTGAGGTCGAAGACAGTTTACACTTGAAAAATGAAATTTAATTCTATTTTATCGACGGAACGGACATAATAATGTACTTGACTATTGTATAAAGTTGTTTTGAATTCCAACCAGTAGTTTTCAAGTTATGCTCCGGACAAGGAAAAGTAACAAAGGGCAATAACTCTGTAATAACTCAAGATCGAGTCATGGTTCTTGTACACTGCACTTCTTCTCATTGTGCTAGACCATTGTATGAAGTTGTATTGAATTCCAACAAGTAGTTTTCAAGTTATGCTCCGGACAAGGAAAAGTAACAAAGGGTAATTACTCTGTAATTAGTCAAGATGGAGTTATGGTTCTTGTGCACTGCACTTTTTCTCAATGTGTTTGACCATTGTATGAAGTTGTATTGAATTCTAACTAGTAGTTTTCAAGTTATGCACCGGACAAGGAAATGCAAATGACCGGCCAACCGACCGCCTGATGGACCAACCACCGGGTGTCCCCTATATATCCCCCTAAACTTCGTTTCGGGGGTATAAGTAGATGCTTATTTTTTAACTCCATGTCTGCATATGATATGATGTAACCAAGTTATTTATTGGGTAATTAAAGATAATATGACGAATCAAGGACAGTTTTACAAAATCAGTTAAAGCCTGAGCAAAAAATAATAAAATAATTGAACAGTACCTTCTTGTTTTGGGTAATCCTAATATTCCTTATAAAAATAATCGTCACGCTAATTTACTTAAAAACTATGAATTATTAAGTGAAAAGATAAACTTTGTTTCGGGGGGTATAAAAATTTCTACACAAAGACTACTACAGTAAACTCCCTGAAAACCGGTCCCTGTCTGGACAAGGGAAAAAGTCCAGTTTTCTGAGAGTTCCAGTTTTCGGGAAACTTACCAACAGATTACAATTTGCTCAGAATCGGACTTCTTGACTGTTAATTGAAACAAAGAACATAAACAATGTTGAAGTAAACAACTATATATTTCATTTTAGGAAACAATCTCTTACGCTTGGAAGAAGGTTCAGACATTTTTTTAGACTTTTTGATACGCCCGATGGTAAGCAGAATGAAGAACTCAATTGAGTACATTTGTGTAAATACAAATCTGGGCAATTAAATTGGCGCTAATTACATGTAAAGTAACTAAATATGACCTGTTGTTGTAGTAATTAAACTCTGTTGAGATGCCAATATTTTGCTTTATTCATCCAAATGTTGTAAAAAATATCTCTACAACAAAATATCAAAAGTTACGGCTGTATTAAATGAGTTGCCTGATTATGCAATTATTCAAGCAACATTAATCATATTCAGCATATTTTACTCTCACACCTACACATATTTTTAACACCTTAAAGATTACATACGCCAATGACAATTGAAAATGACACATGTGTTGAGTTGATAATATCCTTCCAGATGGCCGAATCTCTGAATACACAGGAAAACTGTTGACAATTGTAATTATGACAATGATAGCGTCCAGTTTTCAGGAATAAAATCATCGGTTAAAATCTTTAAGAAGACGGTTAACACAGTCAAGAATGTCAAAAAGTCCGTTTTTCTGAGAAGTTTTATACAATGAATTTAATAGAAGAAATTAGCGGACCTCAAAACGTCCGAGTTTCCTGGTGGAGGATTCCTAGGTTTTTCTGAGAGTCAGATTTTCCTGGAGTTTACTGTATTTTAGCAAACAAAAATCATGCCCGGCAAGGTCAATTATGGCCCTCATACTTGGTTAAGAGCTTTGAAGAGGTCCAGCCATTCATTACATGCCAAAGCAGGTCTCAACAAACAAGGCCTAAGGTTCATTTAAACATTTTTAAGCCAGCCTACACTGGATATGTCAGGATAATAGACTGAGAGTACTGTCATGGTTCAACACCCTCTGATACTTTGACCTTTGACCTTCTGACCCCAACATCAAGAGGGTCAATCTCCTGATAAAAATTAAACAGCTTACAGAGTTTGAAAATCATAAAAGCCTTTAGCCCTTACTGGTGTTAAATTATCCCCTTACTTATTATCCCCTTTGTGTATAGTAATTATTTGCAAGACAATATTTTGAACAATCTTGGTTAGGGTCCACTGGCAATGCTACATGCCAAATATCTTAGCTCTAGGCCTTGTGGTATCATAGCAGAAGATTTTAAAGTGTTACACAATATTGCAAGCAAAAAGGTTAAGTGCCATACGCGTCAATGACCCAGGCACTAATTTGAATCAATCATAGTCGAGGTTCCAGTTGACAATGCGTCAAATGCGGCAAATATCTAGCTCTAGGCCCTGTGGTTGCCAGATGTTTTAAATCAATTGCAAATTTAGCAACCACTGTTCTCCCGATGGAATGGAATTCTATATTCTAATTGTCCAGTCTCACTTGTCAAGGGTCATCAGCATAAGAATCATCTACATTTGCCAGTATGTTTCTGAAAAGATATCAATTTTCAAAAATCATCAGTGACGTAAAAACACTGTTACCACAATCATGTATGTCAAAAACGTTTTTTTAAAAAGTGACACAACATTATGCTGGTTGGATTATAGTATCCGCTGCAATGCTAAACAAGATAATGACAAAACAATGAGATATTTAAGGGGAAGTTAACTTCAACTTACTACTACTAGATCCTTTTAATTACAATTAATTATAATAATATTAATAAGTTTAAATATGGTGGATAGCATATTTGGTGCAAGACCAATTTTCAATTTACAATAAGCATTTATGGTGGGGTGAAATGTCTTTACCAAGGTACACTCCTCATGTGGCCTGACCAGAGATTGAACCAATGTCCTCATAGTTACTAAGCAAAGGCTTAAACCACTATCTAACTGATGCATTATACACTGAATAAGAACTATCATCAAACCAAGTTTTGCAAAATGTCAGAAATGTGACCTGCAGAGTACTAACATAAGAGTCATGATGTCCCTATATTGCTCACCCAAGTACCAATGCTCCAATAAATAATAAAGTAGGTCAAAAGGTCATGATCAAGTTCAGCCAAGAACAATTTTCGAAATCTACTTGCAAAAACTGTACACACAGTCCAAATTTCACTACTTTAGCTTCAAAAATAGACCAGAGCTGTCAGTAGGACAGTGCACTTGACTTTTCTCAGTGCTTGCTAATGAAAGGCAAAAACAGAATCTGTGTATTTTCAAAGTGTAAAAACGGTCAGTTGAAAGGTTAAGAGTTATCTTACTTAATTGTTTGATACACCAAAAACACTTCATCAAAGTTAAAATTAATACTTTAAGTGGCTATAATGATATGTGTGCAGGACAGCGCCAGATGCACACACGACAAATGGAGACCATTCCCTTATCTCACTCCAACAATGTAAGGGGTTTTTGTTAGCAGTTTTTTTTTTTTTAAAAAAAAGGGGGGAAAATTTTTTTTTTTTTTTAAATTTTTTTTTTTAAAAAAATGGGGTTTTTATTGGGGGGGGGGAAAAAAAAAAAAAAAAAAAAAAATTTTTTTTTTTTTTTAATATATTCCCACAGGGGGGTTTTTTGGGGGGGGGGGGGGGGGGAAAAAAGGGGGACTTTTTTTTTTTTTTTTCCCCCTTTGTGGCAAGGGATTTTGGTGTAGCAGGGCCCAATATCTGGTCAGTTTAGCCTTTATCAAACAAGACTTGGTTGTTAATTATTAAGCCTATACACAAAACATTTAAGTTTAGTTACAACTGCCAATGAAATGTGGTTTCCAGAGTTTTAACACACTAAAATATTCAGTGGAGCTCAAGTGTATTTTTGCAAAATCTTTGTTTACCATTTGTGTAGCATGCATCATTCATTTATCATTCGTGCATTCTTTATGCAACATTCATATTGTCTATGGTGTAACGCAGCGTTCATTCCATGTGTGGACGTTGCACAATTGGAACAATATAAAAAGGGGGGGGGGGGGGGGGGGAGAAAAAAAAAAAAAAAATTTTTTTAAAATAAAGTTAAAAATAGTTTTTGCATAAAAATGCATTGTTTATAATATTATAAACAAGAGCTGTCTCATGACAGCACACTTGACTATTCGAAAGCTTGTCGGTAAAATGGGGTTTTTCATCTAAGAACAGGTGTAATGTGTAATTGTCTATAAGAATTAAGGTCAAAGATATGAAACTTGTTCAAAGACCTTTGTAAATGTACATTACATGCAAAGCCTTACTCTGGATTCTGTTAGCCAACTGGGGTGAGAATGGGGGGATAATTTCAAAGAAATACATGACCTTGTATATTTGATCATGCATAACTTTGTAACGTTTCAAACTTGATAGAGTTATGGGGATTGTTTCCTCAGGTGTAGATGTTGATGGTAAACATATAGTTTGAGTTTCAAGTCAATACATTTGATAGTATTCACGATATTTGACTTTATAAAAAACTTTAACCAAAGCAGACGCCGACGCAAGGGCGAGAGCAATAGCCTCCTTATTCTTCGAATAGTCGAGCTAAAAAGGTTCGAGATAGTGTGGAATGACCAATCAAGTAGAATGTTTGCACCGTGCAGTTACAGCTAGCTTTAGCATTGTTTATAATATTATAAAACAAGAGCTGTCAGTAGGACAGCACGCTCGACTTTTTTTAGTGCTTGCCAATAAAACAAAACTTTGACAGTTAAAGGCAAAACAAGGATCTGTATAAACAAGGGCCACAAGTAGCAAGATATTAAGTCAAGAGTTATCAAACTTAAATGTTTGATATCCCTGAATACTACAGCAAAGTTGTAGATTAATACTTCAAGTGGTTAATGATATATGTGCATGACAGTGCCAGTTGCACACAAGACTTTAGCTTGGAATTTCTAAGTACAAATCAAGAAACATTTTCACAGAGTTATCTTCTCTTGCTTACAGATAGGTATCATAATGGTACATAAGTACTCCAACTTTCAAAGTAATATCTCAAATGGTTAAGTTAACAAGTGGACAAGAATGAAAATTTTAACTGAGTTTCTAAGTCAAAAAGGGCCATAATTCAAATAAAATCCTTGACAGAGTTACCTTCTCCTGCCCATGTTTTGGGATGATGATGGTTTACAAGTATTCCAAATTAATATCTCAAACAGTTTAGTCAAAAAGTGGACTGGTACGAAAAACTTAACCAAGATTCTAAGTCGATAAAGGCCTTAATTTTTAAAACAAATCCCTGACAGAGTTACCTTCTCTTGCCTACAGATGGGGGTAATGATGTAAACAAGCATTCAAAGTTTCAAAGCAATATCTCAAAGGGTTAAGGCAATAAGTGGATTTTACCCATATTCAATGTATTTTCTAAGTAAAAAAGGGACATAATTCTGTCAAAAACCTTGACAGAGTTATGTACTCTTGTCTGTACATGGAGGTTATAATGGTAAACAAGTATGGTAAGTTTCAAAGCCATACCTCTAATACTTTTGAAATAAAGTAGGGTGGTACGAAAAACTTAACCAAGGTGTGACACAAACGCCGACGCCATGGCGAGTAGGATAGCAGTCGAGCTAAAAATCGGATAAATTTATGTACCTATTACTGATAAAATAGAATGAATACTTCTTTTAATTAACCAAACTACCTTCCTGTGACAATTTTCTTTTTCTGATAAGAAATGTTGAATTCTGATGAAACCAACAGTAGACAGACTTTCAGTAATTTGTGAAATCGGTTAAGGTAGGACTAGGAAACTAGGTCATTCACAAGTAGGATCTCATTGGTCAATGTGGTGACCTACATTTTAAGAACCAATCAAATTAAAAGCATGTAAATAAGATTGCAATCTGCCAATCTTCTGATAAGATCTCCTATTTTCGACAACATATAGTTAGGTAATTAGATAGGGGCATGAGCAGGAGAACATGCCGGGTCGTACCGACTATACCTCGAACGAGGATGGTGGACCTAATAAGCACAATTACAAACAACAAGAGCTGTCAGTAGGACAGCGTGCTCGACTTTTTTAGTGCTTGCCAATAAAACAAAACTTTGACAGTTAAGGGCACACAAGACTTTAACTAGGAATTTCTAAGTACAAATCAAGAAAATTTTTCACAGAGTTATCTTCTTTTGCTAACAGATAGGTCTTACAATGGTACATAAGTACTCCAACTTTCAAAGTAATATCTCAAATGGTTAAGTTAACAAGTGGACAAGAATGAAAAGTTTAACTGAGTTTCTAAGTCAAAAAGGGCCATAATTCAAATAAAATCCTTCACAGAATTACCTTCTCCTGCCCATGTTTGGGAATCATGATGGTAAACAAGTATTCCAACTTTCTAATTAATATCTCAAACAGTTAAGTCAAAAAGTGGACTGGTACGAAAAAACTTAACCAAGATTCTAAGTCGATAAAAGGCCTTAATTTTTAAAACAAATCCCTGACAGAGTTACCTTCTCTTGCCTACAGATGGGGGTAATGATGTGAAATAGCATTAAAAGTTTCACAGCAATATCTCAAAGGGTTAAGGCAATAAGTGGATTTTACCCATATTCAATGTATTTTCTAAGTCAAAAAGGGGCATAATTCTGTCAAAAACCTTGACAGAGTTATGTCCTCTTGTCTGTTGATGAAGGTCATGATGGTAAACAAGTATGGTTAGTTTCAAAGCAATACCTCCAATGGTTTTGAAATAAAGTGAGGTGGTACGAAAAACTAAACCCAAGGTCAATACACTTTCTAAGTAAAAAAGGGCCATAATTCTGTCAAAAACCTTGACAGAGTTATGAACTCTTCTCTGTAGATGAAGGTAATGATGGTAAACAAGTATGGTAAGTTTCAAAGCCATACCTCTAATACTTTTGAAATAAAGTGGGGTGGTACGAAAAACTTAACCAAGGTGTGACGCCAACGCCGACGCCAGGGCGAGTAGGATAGCTCCCCTTTTCATAGAAAAGTCGAGCTAAAAATACATGTGAAATCTCGATATTAATAATATTGTTGTTTATATAATCATTTTTATCATTCGGTATTCACGATTCATTCATCAGTTATTGTGCGTGCATGGTGCATTTCATTTGCATGTATCGTTCGTGTTTCGTTCATAAATACCTAAAGCTATTTAAACTATTACATGTGAAATCTCGATATTAATAATATTGTTGTTTATATAATCATTTTTATCACTCGGTATTCACGATTCATTCATCAGTTATTGTGCGTGCATGGTGCATTTCGTTTGCATGTATCGTTCGTGTTTCGTTCGTTCCAGATGCAAAGTTATACACGAGCACCACTGTAAACTGTTTTCTCCTGGCTTGTCTGCATCACCATAACTTACCTGGTAGTGTAGTCTCATCGATGGTTTTTACATAATTACTTGGTATGCAGAATGGTGCATTATCATTCTGGTCCTGAAACATTCAAAAGGAGAATCAAAGTTAACACATGCAAATTCATTGAATTTATATCCCCTACCAAATATAGCAAATAGCCGAAAAAGAACAAGTGGAAAGTGTAATGGCCTTTTATTTCTTCAATTTACAGTCATAAAGAACTTAATAGTTGTATTTAAATTAAATCAGTACTACTACTTTCAGACAACAAGAATTCTTAAGTTTCTATATAGAGTACAGTAAACTCCGCTTATAACGATATTCAGGGGACTGTAGAATTTATATTGTTATATCCGAGTATCCTTATATCCAATGTAGACGACTGGCGGCGGCCGAAACTGAAAGTGGATTTAGCGTGCTTGATTAAAGAGGTGCGTCACCAATAATATAGAATAAGTTCTGTACACGATTTATTTACATGTACATAAATATGTTTGCGTTATTTCATTAACTGTTATGAAAATATATACATAATTGTGAAATATCATTAATACATTGCAAAAGGAATGCATATCTCATCATTATTCTAGCTGGACTAAATGCCGTAGTTTCATATGCTCCCGATTTTTTTAAATCGTGCTAAGTGAATTTTGCTTAATTCTAAAATCAGTAGCAATGTCTTGCTTCTTTCCGAGTTCCTTCTCAACTTCACATAACATTTTGTACTTAGATTCTATATCTAAATGTTTTCTTGTCTGACTAGGAGACTCCATGATTTTTTTATGTACTGCACAAAAAAAAAACATGTACAATTAATACATTTGTGTATAAATATTTACTCAAATATGTTTTCGCTCAGCAAAATGCATTTAACTATAAACATGTGTAAATCACTTTTAATGCAATGAATTGTTAGTACGATAATTTGCTCAATTAGCCGTTATCGTTTGAGCGTCGGTCACTGTCACGCATTCACATCGTCTCACAAACTATAATTATCTCTATAAAAGGGAAAACAATGCGTTCGGGACCTTGAAAACGCATCGTTTTATACGAAATATCGTTACATGCCATATCATTACATCCGGAGTGAAAGTATATAAAATATAGAAGGCCAGAGTGGGGACTGCAACAACAGCATCCTTACAAGAGGTAATAAGCGATATCGTTATATGTAGAGTTCACTGTAATTAAATAAGAAAAGCACTACATCCCCTTAAGGGCCTCATTTCTGTAAAATTCAAGTTTCTAAATGTTCTGTTGTTAGAGAATACAAAGTTGATGATTTGTGCCAAACAAAATAATATTCTGACAAGCCTTTTAAGAAAAAAGAAGCATTTTTAAAATTTCACCATCCAATTGGGGCCTCATCTCTGTGGGGTAATTATTTTTTTAGCATCTCACAGTGATACAGAACTCAATTCTTATCAGTTTAACTAAATCAGTACTATTAATTTCAGAAAACAAACATTTCTAAGTTTCTAAATAAAGTATTTCAGAAAAGCACTACAACCCTTCAGGGTCCTCATTTCTAAAAATAATCAGAAAATTTAGGGGATAGGTATTAGATATGGTGGGGGAATAATAAATAGTACAATCTAATTAAAGTCAGTTATAGAAACTTAGCACCATGAAGGTTAAAGGTCCATTACTAAGACCAAATCAAATTTTCTTTTAAATCCTGAATTGTAACAGGCATCTTCTCAGAAGGAAAATATCACATACTGCATTGAATGTGATCAAATTGTGTTGAAAATTTTGATTTAACAAAAGACTAAATGAATTATATTTTGCATTTTCAAAACTGAAAGTAGGTTTTCCAGATTTCAAAAATCTTTGTAATTTTCCAAAAATCTCACAGAAAAAGGCTGTAATAAGTTGTATATGAATATACATATCTCTTTTTTAATAAAGTTAAAATAATTTCACTTCCAATGATCTGCAACGTATATTTCTTACTGTTGACAACATGCAATAAAGTGAAAGTCGGACAAAAAGACCACCCAGGTCAATCTAAGGAAATACAAAAACATTCACTTGTTTTTCTGCAGCAGTATTTCAAACAGGGAAATACTCCACGGTTATTGTAAAGTTTTAGAAGCAAGTTTCAATGTTTCCCTGTTAAAATTCTAGAAAATTCAATTTGGTCTTAGTAATGGGACCTTTAAAATAAATGCACATATACATGTATGGATGGAGTCACAAACAAGAGTGCCATGCTGACCCTATATTCCTCACCGGAGTATCAGTGCACTTACCTATGAAGTCACTTGTTGCTAAAGAGAGTCAGTAATGCCTAAGGAAATCACTGGTTGCTAGGGAAAGTTAGTGGTTGCTAAAGAAGTCACTGGTCCCTACAAGTCACCAGCTATCAGAAGTAGTCAATGGTTGCTAAGGAATTCACTTGTTGCAAGAGCGGTCTGAAGGTTGCTAGGGAAGTCATTTGTTGCCAGGGGATTCTGTTGTTGCTAAGGAAGTCTGTGGCTGCTAGGTAAATTTCTGGTTGCTATAGGAACTCATTAGAAGCTAGGTGTTTGCTGTAACTCTATATACAGATATGGGACCTGAAGGATGTGGTTAATTTTATATTTTTCCTATCACAAGTGACCCAAGTGGGCAGACTCAATTTTGACCATAGGGGTATGATTTTAACAATCAACAAGACAATGCTACATGCTAAATATCTAAGCTTTATGCATGTGGTTTTTGAGAACAAGATTTTAAAGGTTTTACTACATAAATCTATCTAAAATAAGTTAAGCCAATATTGATCCCATGGGCAAGTCTTGGAGGTCTCCTAGACAATATAACACCCCAACTATCTAAGCATTAGATCTTGTTGTTTTGGAGAGTTTTAAGGCTTTTCTTCTGTAAGTCTATGTAAAACAACTGGCTCCAGGTTGGATCAATATTGACCCCAGGGGCAAGATTTTAACAAACTTGTTAGAGGTCCACTAGAAAATGCTACATGTTAAAGATTTTTAAAGTTTATCCTTTTTGTTGCCATAGCAACAAGAGTTAAACTTGGTAGAGCTCCATGCCAGGAGCATCCCTAACAAGTTTAATCACCATTGGCCAAGGAGTTTCGGATGTTGTTTGAAGCAAATTGTGGACAACAGACATTCATAGATCCTAAAAGCTCGCCCTGAGCTCTGGTGAGCATAAAAGAAATGTTTACTCACAATAACAGTTATCGACACCCTTGAATAGACATCATTATATATACCGTCTGTTACCCTCACATTGAGCAAAAACCTGTAAAGATAAAAAAAACATACAGTATATTTGTCAGGGTTTATGTTTAATGTGCACATTGCATCAACTATGGTGAGTTGAGATCTATGTATTAAACTTTGTGTAGTATAGTTAATAAGTTTTCAGTTTTTGCGCAAATTTTAGGCTATTAAGGCATCCAGACTTTAGTCTGACATCATTTCTGTGTACCTACTACATCACAGTATGCTACTACTAAGTGCATATATTTAAAGAATTCTAATTTGAGGATTTGATGCAACTTTATTGTATCTCATTTTTAGCAGAAGAGCCTAGCCTGCTTGTAATACTACATAAAATCAGCAATCCTTGCTTGTAAGTTTATGTCCTTTTGAACCATAACATATTTCCAATTAATGTTGTTTACGGGTTTTTTTTAAAGATATAGATCTCTATAAAAAATTATTACAAGAAACTCTGCAATGCC
Source organism: Saxidomus purpurata (assembly GCA_022818135.1). NCBI lineage: Eukaryota > Metazoa > Mollusca > Bivalvia > Venerida > Veneridae > Saxidomus > Saxidomus purpurata. Next base: position 5,439,858 of record JAFMSR010000002.1, on the reverse strand, counting down.
ACAAAACTAGGTTTTTGAAATTCATCTTGACCCCAGGGACCCTAAATGCAATCAAAAGCTACATCTCTATATAGTCTACCTATATACCAAGGTTCATGACAAAGTTCTTCATTCCAAACACAAGTTACAGACTGGAGGCCATTTTTTTTAAATTTTAATTACAGCAATCTTGACCTTGACCCTGAGGTTCATCGCAACCTACACACCAAGTTTCATGGCAATACCTCATTCATAAGTAAAGTTATTGACTGAAAACCTCCTGGTAATGCAGACCACCCGTCTAACGACACACCTTGATCTAATAACCAGATTTTTTGTTTCGATATTTGGCTAAATCCTTGTCGCTATGAAGCATATAATTCATCTATTTTTTCATCATTAAAAAGGAGGCAGACAAGAGCTGTCAGTAGGACAGCGCACTCGACTTTTTTAGTGCTTGCCAATAAAACAAAACTTTGACAGTTAACAAACAAGACTTTAACTAAGAATTTCTAAGTACAAATCAAGAAACATTTTCACAGAGTTATCTTCTCTTGCTTACAGATAGGTCTCATGATGGTACATAAGTACTCCAACTTTCAAAGTAATATCTCAAATGGTTAAGTCAACAAGTGGACAAGAATGAAAATTTTAACTGAGTTTCTAAGTCAAAAAGGGCCATAATTCAAATACGATCCTTGACAGAATAACCTTCTCCTGCCCATGTTTTGGGATGATGATGGTAAACAAGTATTCCAACTTTCAAATATATATCTCAAATGAAAAACTTAACCAAGCTCAATACACTTTCTAAGTCAAAAAAAGGCCATAATTCTGTCAAAAACCTTGACAGAGTTATGTACTCTTGTCAGTAGATGGAAGTTATGATGGTAAACAAGTATGGTAAGTTTTAAAGCCATACCTCTAATAGTTTTGAAATAAAGCGGGGTGGTACGAAAAAATTAACCAATGTGTGACACAAACGCGGACGCCGGGGCGAGTAGGATAGCTCCCCTTTTCTTGAAAAGTCGAGCTAATAAAAAAAAGCAACATTTTTTTCTTCCTACCGTATACCCAGTTTAAACACACACCCCTAATAAACTCCTTACCCCCCCCCCCCTCCACGATCTTTTTCGAAGAAAATTTGATGTACCAGGTCTGGAGAGAGGCAGATGAACACCGTATCAATATTGATTCAAGTGAATTTTAGAAAACACATTCACTGAACTGCTCACAACTTGTTTATTGGGTCTGCAATAAATGTCCCCCCTCCCATCACACGTCAAAAATTAAAAAAAAAAAGATATATATATATATATATACATTTTTCTCATTTTGGGTCTGAAATAATCACCCCATGGGTAAAAATTGTAAAGCGCCTAGGGGCATTTACATGGGAGTATACAGTATAAATAATGTCCATAAAAATTATTTCATTGTGACATATTTAGTAGACTAGTAATTGTAGGGAAAGGGTGTATTAACTTGCAGTTTATACATAAAACAACAAGTTTTCAGACAGGTGTGTAGTTTACCTAACCATCATCCCTGGGAAGGACCAGTACTTAAGTCCAATCCTCTACAAAAGAAACTGTTAACTCTTTAACATAAGAGTCGGGTCTACAGTTGGGCTCAAAACTACGACTCTCTGTGCTGCTCAAGATTTTAACACCATTCATTTGATACTTCACTGAACAAAAAAATAAACAGAAAAACACACTGCACCTTTTAATAAAGTGCTATACATCTGTGCAAGTGCTGTCATAGACAGACAGCCAGGACTCAGTTGATCGGAACTTTAATTTTCAGATAAACTAACAGTCGATTAACTTTTAAGAGTTATATTTCTACAATATGACAGACTTATTAAAACAAATTTGTGCTTTCAATGGAATGAAGACTAAAACCTTTTCAACACAAAACAAAATATTCCACTAACGTAACAGTTGCCCACCAAGAATTATTCTTTTTAATCAAAAGTTAATCGACAGTTGGCTTAACAGCATGCTCAAGTTAAAAAGAATCGAGTCCAGGTGCACAAAATGAAAAAACGTCACAGAGTAAAAATCTATGTCATTGCATAAAAGCTGTTCTATACAGTAATGTGAATTAAGGTGAACCTGTGTTAGTGGTCACCTAAATCATGCAGCCACCTGTCTGGCTACTTTGTAAGACAGGTTTAACTATATACCTGATTAAAATGGTTTTATAGAAACAAATACATTGTAACCACATAATATACTGTGAACTTCAACATGTCTGATTTCTATTTGTATAAAATTGCTTCAATCAAAAACACTCAGCATGCTGTGTTTTTGCCTGTAAGGCCACTACTTTTATATTTCTTGGTTTACAAAACCAGCGAACGTATTTTTCCTAAAATGGAAAAAAAATAAAAATACGATTTCGACTTTTTATTTTTCCCCGATGGATTTTTACAGGGATACAAAAAAAATCGCATGTTTTGTCTTATTTAGAAAAGCGAAAACAAACTAGTTTTGGTATAATTACATCACAAAAACATCGTCGGAGATGTAATATTCTCCTGTTCTCGCGTAACTATAGATCCGTGCCGCTACGAGTATCAAAGCGTAATGTGTGTTGTTTAATATAATTGTTTCAAAAAGTATAAGTTATTTTTAGCACAAGCTATAATATTATTCAGGATTCATATATATTTATTCCCGTTAAAAATTTGAATTAATTGGTCAATTTTTATTCTCCACTTGGCATTTGTCACTCGCGGTAGGTGTGAAAAATACGAGCTGTCAAGGATGACAAAACTAACCCAGTCAATTCTAAAATTGTTTGCAATGTGGCATCACTGACTGAGAATTGTTTGTTAATTTATGAAATGATAAAATTATTTAACTACTCTAAAATACGGAGAAACGCTGAGTAGAGCAATAATCGTTGTTTTTGTAACTCGCTCCACTCTCCACGTTTTTTGCATATTTCTCCTAATGCATTACGTGATTTACGGTGAAATAAGGTAACAAAAAACGGTAAAATATTTTTGAAAATCTTTCCCTTCAAAAATCGGTGTAAAACCGGGATCGCCAAAATACGTCATACATAGAAGGAAAATCAGTAAAATTAAGCTCATTTTTTCTTTTGGTACTTTTTCGGTACTTTTGGCCCCAAAAATGGACATACATGACTCCTGATACAGACTTTTAAATCCATTTTTATTCTCCTAGAGTGCTAAAACATATAGTTTTCCAGGGGCTCCGCCCCCTGGTCCCCCACAGGAGCATTGCCCCTTGACCCCAATGGGGGCCTATAGCGGCCCCCATGCCCCCCTGTCTTCACCAATAATTTTACTCCCTTCGACGCCTAATCACACCCATGTGAATGCGAAAAGTATTTCTCAATCAATTTTTAAAAAAGTTTCAACTGTTTTTTATTCAAATCAAAACGTTCCGTTATAAAGAGAAATCACAGCGTTTCAGCGTGTCCGTTTGGTTGTCATTTATTGTTAAAGCCGATTTTTTTCCCAGTAAAAATTTTCCTTCAACTGTTGCCGAATAAAATAATGTTTTCTGCAACCTCGTTTAATCTTAAAGGTTACAAAAGATAAGGCCGCAGGTGTCACGAGATCAAAGAAGGCGCGCCGACGTTTGATCTTGGTAAAAGCACGTGGCATTAAAAAGACCGATATATTTTTGACAGTTTGAGACATGTACAAGTAGCTCAAGAGGATAGTCTGATCATTTTGGATTATCAAAATACTATTTGGGAATAAATAATGTTATGAGTAAGTTTTTTGGTCGGGTGATACAATATATTTAACACGCTATATAAATGTACCTGGTCAGCAACTATTTTTGAATTTGATTTGTTAACAACACACAGACAATTCATGTGTATATAAATTTCTACTGATTATAATCAATTTAAATTTAATAATAATTAATTTAAATTTAATTTTCTGTAAACCCACTTGAAGTGCCGCGATTTTACTCCCGACTCCCACGGAAGTTACGGTGTTTTTCTCCGTTCTCGAACTTTGGACCAAAAACATCGTATCACCCCGGACCCACTATCAAGCATATACAACCTCTCAGTTGAGAACAAAGGTTTTGGGAATAATTGTGCAAATCGCATGCCATAGCGGCACACATCAAAGCTGTCAATTTAGTTTCAGATGACATTAAATTTAGTTGTTTGCTTTTTTGGGTGATGGAAAAAGGTCTTGTAGTCTTTTTTTTTTTTTTTTTTTGACCGGCCGATGGGCACTTTTCAAAAAAATTCTTGTAAACCAAGAAATAAAAAAGTAGTGGCCTAAGCAGTGAATGCCAAAATACAAGTTTTAACTTATTACTTGGTACAACTCTGGGTAACAAAGAATAATATATTTTTTGCTCATGCAAATTATTTTCCATGTAAATTGTGTTTTTGGTTCAGTCAACGAAACAAACATTAAGCAAGATATTTGCATACACAACATAAAAATGTACACACGACAACTGGAACATGAAGGCCTACATAAATTACAAAATTGAAATAATTGACTTTGTGTGGCTTCATACATGTAGGTTATATGAGATGTACAATCTGCACCATTATCCATATTAAATTGTGAACATTATTGCATCTTGGTTTTTTCTTTTGTAAAAATAGTGAGTTTATCCAACCTTTATGACCAGTGCAGATCATGACCAACAAAACTAGAGCTATCACTAAATGTGATTAATACCCCCGAAAGACTGCTTTATAAACCGAGGAAGTTGGTAGTAACAGAATATCTTGCAAAAAAAACACTAAAATGGAGATATTGTTCTTGGCAATAACTCTGTAATTACTAAAGAAAGAGTTATGGTTCTTGTACACTGCACTTCCTCTCATTGTGCTAGACCATTATATGAAGTTGTATTGAATTCCAACCAGTAGTTTTCAAGTTATGCTCCGGACAAGGAAAAGTAACAAAGGGCAATAACTCTGTAATGAGTCAAGATGGAGCTATGGTTCTTGTGCACTGCACTTCCTCTCAATGTGCTTGACCATTGTATGAAGTTGTATTGAATTCCAACTATGAGTTTTGAAGTTATGCTTCGGACAAGAAAAATGCAACAGACCACCTGACCGACCGACCGCTCGACCAACCACTGGGTGACTCCTATATACACCCCCAAACTTTGTTTCGGGGTATAAAAACCACGATACTATCAGAAAAAGAGTCAAAGAGTACACATACTGGAAAATGTATATGCTGTTTTTTCATACATAATTATGTTACACACTTATGTATTACTACACAGTGTACAACACAGCTGCATGCAAACATCACAGCAACTTCCAGTACTTTTGCTCAATTTCCTTCTATTTGTTAACAAGCAAAGAATATCTCATATCACGGGTAAGTGTCCCATTTACTTATATGATCATTCCTTGTGAAACAGCATGATATTTGATCAATCATTCTTTACAAACACCATAATATACCAGTATCTGTGAAACCAAATTATAATACCAATGTGAAACACCATGATATATGACAATTCTTAAAGAAACAAGATAATTATGATCATGATTGTGAAACAGCCAAAAAAGGTTCTTAAAAGTGACAAAACCTACTAAAAGGAAAAAAGAGGCAGTCACAGATGGCCATATTCCCTTATGACTAAATTCATGTCCAATAATGATCAGTGTATAGTAAGTCAGAACCCCAGCAGAAATTTCTGTAAATCATTAAAAATTAACAAAAAGAAAAGTTGCTGGAAATGTGTTCATATTATGTAAGCAATCAAACTCATTTTTACTTACATGTAAAGTTAAGAAAAAGCATTTCCATTTGTTGACTACAAAAAAATCTTCGAATTATTCTACAATGTACCTTGCTTAATCACTCAGAGGCAGACGGCCTGCGTATCATAAAAGAGGTCTGATATGTCTTGAAATTTAATTTTATTAGCCTTATTGTTGCCTCGACCTGCCACAGTATGTAAACAACAAAACATCAATCCACTAACAGCCACACCCATCAGATTCAGCCACACCCACACATAGAAGACATCCAGAAAAGACAGGACAGTTATAATGACATATCTTTCTTACATACCAGATCGGGATATCTGCAGTTTTTACCAGTGCTGGAAAATCTCAGACAACTTAAATATGTCAGTACGAACTACTTTCATGAATGAATGTTTAAATTTGTACATTACTACACTGCAACCCCGTTATAACGGGGTAGTCGGGGTCCAACTAGTCAGACTGTGTTATAAGTGAGACTCTTTTTATAACGCGGTCTGATCATCGGCCGCTGTTTTCTTGCATAACGCGTACATAACGCGAGTACCCCACCCACCTAACTCAATAAAAGCATATTGATGTTTAGCACGCATCATGTTTTTATGAAATCGAGAGGTTAAATTGTAGACAAGAAGACGCGGCAATGTCGCCAAAGCAGGTTTAAACAGCGCCTGTAGAAATTGTAGAATTAAAAAAAAACAGTCATCTTGACTCCTCCCCATCTTAGTAACAGTGCCCTTGACCTTGACCCTTGTGACCTTGGGCCCAAATTTTTTTTTCGCTACAATTTAAAAACTAAATTTTTTTTTACATTTTTAGTAACAGTGACCTTGACCCTAGTGACCTTGACCCCCCAATTTTTTTTTTTTTTTGCTTAAAACAATCAAAAAACTAAAAATAAATAAAAATCTATTTTTAGTAACAGTGCCCTTGACCTTGATCCAAGTGACCTTGACCCCAAAAAAATTTTTGGCTTAAAACAATCAAAATACTAAAAATAAATAAAAATCTATTTTAGTAACAGTGACCTTGACCTTGAGCCAAGTGACCTTGACCCAAAAAAAATTTTTTTGCTTAAAACAATTTAAAAACTAAAAATAAATAAAAATCTATTTTTAGTAACAGTGACCTTGACCTTGACCCTAGTGACCTTGACCCGGAAAAAAATATTTTTTGTTTAAAACAATCTCAAAACTAAAAATAAATAAAAATCTATTTTTAGTAACACTGACCTTGACCTTGACCCTAGTGATGTTGACCCCGAAAATTTTTTTTTTGCTTAAAACAATCAAAATACTTAAAATAAATAAAAATCTATTTTTAGTAACAGTGACCTTGACCTTGAGCCAAGTGACCTTGACCCAAAAAAAATTTTTTTGGCTTAAAACAATCTAAAAACTAAAAATAAATAAAAATCTATTTTTAGTTACACTGACCTTGACCTTGACCCTAGTGACCTTGACCCCCAAAAAAAATTTGTTTTTTAAAACAACCAAAAAACTTAAATTAAATAAAATCTATATTTAGTAACAGTGACCTTGACCTTGAGTCAAGTGACCTTGACCCCAAAAAATTTTTTTTGGCTTAAAACAATCTAAAAACTAAAAATAAATAAAAATCTATTTTTAGTAACAGTGACCTTGACCTTGACCCTAGTGACCTTGACCATAGTGAACCAAAGCTTCCTCTCCACGCAAGCTACCTACACACCAAGTTTCATTACAATTGGTCACTCCTAACTCAAGTTATTGAGTGGAAACCATTTTTCTATTTTTAGTAACAGTGCCCTTGACCTTGAACCAAGTGACCCCTAATGCAATCCCAAGCTTCCTCTCTACACAAGCTACCTACACACTGAGTTTGATTGCAATTAGTCACTCCTAACTTGAGTTATTGAGCGGAAACTAATTTTCTATTTTTAATTACAGTGACCTTGACCTTGACCCTAGTGACCCCAAATGCAATCCCAAGCGGAGTCTAGCAACTTCCTACCAGACCAAGTTTCATTGTAATTGGTCACTCCTAACTTGATTTATTGAGCGGAAACCATTTTTCTATTTTTAGTAGCTGTGACCTTGACCTTGACCCTAGTGACCCCAAATGCAACTAAGCGGCGTCTCCACGCAAGCTACCTACAGACCAAGTTTCATTGTAATTGGTCACTCCTGGCTCGAGTTATTGAGCGGAAACCGTTTTTCTATTTTTAGTAACAGTGACCTTGACCTTGACCCTAGTGACCCCAAATGCAATCCCAAGCGGCGTCTCCAAGCAAGCTACCTACACACCAAGTTTCATTGCAATTGGTCACTCCTAACTAAAGTTATCCAACGGAAACCAATGTTTGACGCCCGCCCGCCCATCCGCCCGCCCGCCCGACAACAGCAATGTATCATAATTAAGTAGGTTTTTTTAAAAAACCTGCTTAAAAATAATGATTCTATGTAAAATAAATTAGTTAATTAAGCACGAAATTAAATATATAAAAGAGAAATTCTTACGTAAATATTTGCTATTGAAAACGAAAGTACATCCATTTTCCGAAAATGATGGCTAAAGTGAAAGTACTTTTTTGTTAAAACAAACAATAACAGTTTTGTAATTGATTTATTTAAGTTCAGGTAAGCCTGCAATCAAAGATGCGCAAACAAATATTAATTCACACGATTTAGAAGTTATTGTCTAACAAAGAGGTCAGCTTGTGAATAACGGAGCCGTGAAAAAATACCAGTAAGCCGTAATTGTTTTAATACTTCTTTGTTTATAGAGGCATGGAAATTAACGGAGTGACAAAGATCAATTAACAACCTGCCATGTTGTTTATTTACGTTTTCGAACATTTGTTGTGTATATGGACAATGCTTTTTTGACAGAAATGATTTTGGTCGATCCAAAATTTTTGGGCCGCCATCCCGGACTGTCCCATAGCATGTTTGGGACCAGCTTGGACGTTATAACGGTGCAAGTTATAACGAGGTTGCAGTGTACAAGGTAATAGCACTTAAATAGAAGTCACTGATTTATTTTTATTTCTGCAACTTTTAGTAGAAAATGGTATGTAAGAAAAAGAAACTATCACTGATTGCACATGCAGATGAGAATATCCGGCTCTTCTGTAACTTTTTAGCCTGACTAAGCAGGTGGCACAATAATCCTCAAATTACCGACAAAAACATCACTTGGCAAATATTTCCATCTGCATGTGCAACCAGTCAAAGATTCTGACAATATTATACACAAAACCTTTTTTCTATACACAAACAAGAGACAGCCAACACACACACAACAATTAAGTCATGCAATTTTCATAATTAATATTTTGAAGTCTCCAATTATATTCCTAGCAAGATTTTAGTTTACAAACTGTGCAATATCCTGGACAAACATAGTTACAGGTAAGCTGCAGGGCAGGAATACTTTTGTTTCTTTTATAAATAAACGATTATAATGTGGAATTTCAGAGGTTCAAGGATCATGACTTCCAGGTTACTAAGAGAGGATCAGGATGTGTATCAACTAGAATGGTTTCTGTAGAGACAACTGTGAACATGAAGTTTTGCCTATTTCTTATTATATAAGCTTATGGTATATATATACATTATAGTACAGTAAGCGTAAATTTCACCACACTATAAGCTGAAATATTAATGTTCATGAATAGCGAGTTGAGACTGAGTTTAGCAATGCTCTGACAAAAACTTTCTCAGTGTGACAGTGAACTACATTTAGTGGATGTCGCCCATAAAGGTGATCCCATATTTGACCAGTCTGTAGAGATTAGCATATAAAAAACTATAAGATCAAACACTGCAAAGTAAAATATACATGTACATGAACACAGAAACAATAAAACACGTTCTTTTTAAAACAGATGCAACACCTGCATCTTTCAAAATACAATCACAGAATATTTTTGTCATTAATAAATGGTCAAATAAATAATTATTTCAAATAAAGCTGATCCTGAGTCAGTCAGAAACAGACCCAAATTGAAAAAAAAACGTTTGAAGAAAAAAAAACAATCTGAAAAGGTTATTTTTGCATCTATTTTAAAAAGAAACATGTTCACAATAATGCTAGGTCACACATCATGCACAAGAGCACAATGCTCAGAGTGTTCATGCAGAAGACACAGTCATGCTTCTCTTTTGACTATATACAGATACTGCTCTGATACATTACCTGCTTCCACCACTAATATTACGCATGGAGGGAAAACAAATAAATATTTTGTTAATTGCACAAAAAAAACAATTATTTTGAAACAAGAGGGCCATGATGGCCCTATCTCGCTCACGTTCAGTACAAGTCAAAATGCCTGGTGGGTGTGGTCAATTTTGACCCCAGAGGTATGATTTGAACAAAGTAGGTGGAAGACTACTAGACAATGTTACATACCAAATATCTAAGCTGTAGGCCTTGTAGTTTTAGAAAATCAGATTTGTAAAGTTTTCTCTATACTAAACGTACCCCCGGGCAGATTTGAACTTTGTCACTTTGAAGTGGTCCACTAGACACTGTTACACACTAAATATCCAGGCTCTAAACCTTGTGGTTTTGGTGGAGAAGATTTTTATAGATTTTCCTATATACATGTACGTCTGCCAAATATCTAAGCTCTAGGCCATGTGGTTTCAGAGAAGAGAAGTTTTTTTCTATTTTTGGTAGAACTTTATGCTAGGAATATCCCTGCATAGTTTCATCAACATTGGCCCAGTGGTTTCAGAGGAGATGTTGTTTGAATCAAATGCTGATGGACTACAAACAATCATCCATCCTAAAAGCTCACCCTGGCAAAGCTAGATTAGCTAAAATTTACTTATTGCCATATATATTTATAGTAATTAGTATTTGAATGTTATCAACAGCTGAAATAATACTGACTTTACCAATTCATATATGTCTTTTTGAAAAAGACATTCAACTTACTGAGAT
>JAFMSR010000002.1:5416655-5422378 GCA_022818135.1 Saxidomus purpurata | reverse complement strand
TATGATATTGACTTGAAACTTTGTAAATGTCTTTAGGGGTGTCACACAGTCAAGTCAGATAACTCTTGTATACATTTAATACAAATTATGGCCCTTGTTTGACTTTGAAAATTTGGTTAAAGTTTTGCCTGCTAGGTACTATCATGCACATATTTCAGTAACCACTTATGATATTGACTTGAAACTTCGTTAATGTCTTAAGGGGTGTCACACAGTCAAGTCAGTTAACTCTTGTATAAATTTAATACAAATTATGGCCCTTGTTTGACTTTGAAAATTTGGTTAAAGTTTTGCCTGCTAGGTACTATCATGCACATATCTCAGTAACCACTTATGATATTGACTTGAAACTTCGTTGATGTCTTAAGGGGTGTCACACAGTCAAGACAGATAACTCTTGTTTAAATTTAGTGCAAATTATGGCCCTTGTTTGACTTTGAAAATTTGGTTAAAGTTTTGCATGCAAGGTACTATCATGCACATATCTCAGTAACCACTTATGGTAGTTATATCAAACTTAGCAATAGTGTTCAGGGGTACATTTTGTATCAAACAAAAATTTACCAAAAATTAAATATGTAGTGATAGATTTTGACTTTTTTTATGATTCAACTTTTCTAGTTTATACTTAATAGTTAGCAGAATTTTGTTTTGCTATTATACTGATAAAAGTTTTGTTTTATTAGCAAACACTCGAGCTTGCTGTCTTATGGACAGCTCTTGTTTAATTATACCCCTTCAGCAGTGTAAGTTGAAAAATATGTAAGGGATTGACTTGATACTTCAAACATTTACTTGACATCAGACATAGTGATACAAGATATTTAGAGGAGAAGGAGTGTCTAATAACTGTAACTCTACCTTGTCTCCTTTTGAATGATCTCCCTTTATCATGTAGGGATCATAGCTCAGAAAACAGAATTACTTGATGCTTAGTACAATGAAAGAGGATATAAAGGAAGTGCAATGTAGAGGATTCATGTTTATCTTGGGCTATAATTGAATTACCTCCCTTTACTGTTTTTTGTTTTGCTTATAGCAATCATATTTTTCACGCAAATGAACTGAAACTTGTTAAGTTTACATTTACAAGAACAGAACTTGTGTGCTGTTCAGCCTAAACCACAGACTTCAGGGAGCATCCATCGGTGTTACTGATGCTCAAGTTAACAGATGTGGTCCTACGACAGTGAGTGTTTCCTTTGGGAGGGATTATCAGGGTGTATGTTGTGAGATGTGTTGTTTTTAATTTCAGATCAGATATATGCATATGAAAATCACCTCTTCAGGCTGGGGGATGCAGAAGAGGATATTGACAGGCCAGATGTCTACAGGGTTCCTGTGATTGTGAATAATACAGTGGACCGTGAACTTATCCCAGATATTACAAAAACTCTTTATCTTGGCATTCAGGTACTAATATGTTACCTTATGTTTAGATCTTAACAAAAAGGTGCCATTGTACAGGATTTTGGGATCAGTATTTTAACATTCAAGTGACATAATCTCACCAAACTTGGTGTATAGCAAGCCTTATGTATTTGGGATGACACTTGAACAAGGTTGATACTTCTAATAATTCGATCAAGAATAGAGATATTACAATAAAACCACAGGTGGAAGGAACATACCTTTGACTTTTTTTTCTTAAGCTAATGCTTTTTTCTATGCATTTTAAAATTGATATCAGAATAAATAAAAAAATTGAAAAAAAATTTTTTTTTTCTTCAGCCTTTACTATAGACAAGGTTCCCAACACACTCTGTATGAAAACAAGCATGTCGCTGAAAAACTCTTCGATTTCTTTCAAATTTGAGTTACGTTAAACAAATTTGAACGAATTCTAGAGAGAAATGATAGAGCTTTAAGAGAGAGTTTACTTCAATGGAAAATTCCAAGCCGCTTTCATTCTACAAGGAAAATACCAACGCTGATATACATTTTCGCTCAAACCAGAAAAATGTCACACATATTCCGACAGTGATTTTCGCTAAATTCTCCACTAATATTGGGCGGTACTGCTAAAGACAACCATTAAAACAAGAAATATATATTATTAGACTACAAATCATGGCGTAGATGTACCTTTACATCAATGTGTTGATACTACAGGGATTTTTCAGTTTTTGTAATTGTCAAAATGTATTAGCGGCCATGGAGGTCCGAGAGGTTGCCAGTGATTTGTAACAGCTATTCAAGGACATTATCAAAACATATCCAGGGCGATTGAAAGTGAAAGTAGTCAACAAAAAATGAAAAATCCGCCGTAGCATCCTGACTTTGAGTAAAAGTACGATCTACTGACATGATTTAATCTAAACATATATATTGCATGTTTTGATATTTCCTGTGCATTACCGCAATATATTGGAGAATTTAGTGAAAATCACCGTCTGGAAAATTGTGACATATTTCTTTTGAGCGAAAGACAGCTGTGGCATTTTCGGGAAGAAACTTAAGTTTTTCCCATTGAAGTAAACTATTTTCTTAAAGCTCTATCATTTGTCTCTAGAATTCGATCAAATTTGTTTAACGTAAACTAAATTTGAAAGAAATCGAGGAGTTTTTCAAGCGACATGTTGTTTTTAAAGAGCTCTAAGAAAAAAAAATTTTTTTTCAATTTTTTTTTATTTATCTGATATCAATTTTAAAATGCATAGAAAAAAGCATTAGCTTAAGAAAAAAAAGTCAAAGGTATGTTCCTTCCACCTGTGATTCATCACATGTAAATTAATCCTCAATGTGATGTTTCCACTATAGAATGCATTCGAAATGGTTATGTTGAAACAAGTTAAATGCATGCAACTACTTTTATGCCCCCTTCAAGAAGAGGGGTATTTTAGTTTGCAGATGTTTGTCCTTCTGTATGTCCATCCGGACGTCTGTCCTTCCGTCCATCTACCAACTGGTTTCTGGATGTTAACTCAAGAACGCTTGGGCCTAGGATCTTGAAACTTGATGTTGAGGTTGGTCATGACCAGCAAAGGACACTTGTTTTTTGAGATCAGTATGTCAAAGGTCAAGGTCACAGTGACCTGGAATAGTAAAACAGTTTCCGGATGATAACTTGAAAACGCTTGGGCCTAGCATCTTCAAACTTGATGTTTGTCATGAGCAGCCAATGAGACCCCTATTGATTTTGAGGTCAGTAGGTCAAACTTCAATGTTGCTGGACGATAGCTCAAGAATGCTTATGCCTAGCATCTTGAAACTTCATGTAGGTATTGGTCATAACCGAAAGAGGACCCCTATTGATTTTGAGATTAGTCAAAGGTCAAGGTCACAGTGACCCAGAATTGAAGAATGGTTCAAACTCAATAACTTTAGTTAGGAGTGACCAATTGCAATGAAATTTGGTATGTGGTTAGTTTGTGGGGAGAGGAAGCTTGGGATTGCATTTGCAGTCACTAGGGTCATGGTCACTGTTACTAAAAATAGAAAAATGGTTTCCACTTAATAACATGAGTTAGGAGAGACCAAACTTGGTGTGTAGGTAGCTTGCATGAAGAGGAAGATTTTCTTTTTAAAATTTATATTGTTTTAAGCAATATTTATTTTTTTCAGGGAACAACCATCTAGTTGACAAATGACCCTTATTAAACCATTACCTTGCTATTGGCAAAAGATTCTGCCTCTGTGACCAGTGCAGATCATGATAAGCCTGCACATCCATGCAATCTGATTATTATTTCCACTTTTAGCTATTCAGTTAGAAAATTTACAGTAAACACCTCTTTTAATGACTACTGGTACTGTCCAAATTGAAAGATGGACAAGTCCATTTTAGAAATTTAGTGGGGTATTAAAGGGGTAAACAGTCATTGTTTTGTTTTCCCTGGTCAGAGACATCAGTAATAAATATAGTTAATGCCTTTTGTCATTCAAACCTGTTACATGTTTTTTCCAGGCAATAGAGTATGATCCACTGAATAGACCAAACAGGCCAAAAGGTACTGCACAGGAGACATTTTCAATTAGGGTCCAGGATGTGAATGACATCACCCCAACATTCAGTTCAGAAACTTACACAATCAGTGTAACTGAGCTTTTCAATCATGATACCAATCCAGAGATCTTTCGACAGATATCAAATGAAGTTGACATAAGGGTAGAGGACACAGATTCGGTATGTTGCACAGTTTTAACTTTTTGTAAAAATGTCAGTTCATATTAGATTTTAAAATGCAGACACACTTATACATTTACTTCTGGGAAGAAGTTGATAATAGTTTGTAAAATACAAACACACTTTTACAGTTAGTTATTTACAGAAGAGGGTGAAGAACACTCAATATTTGGTAAACTCACTGCCTGTACAAAATTGAATGTCTGATCCTAAACAGATCTTTTGTAGCCCACTAGCATCAGTATTCAAGTCATGTTCATTTCATGTTGATTCATTAATAACATGACCCCAGTAAGACTGGGCTAAATTTCCCGGAACATACATATACATGTACTAACTTACAATTATCTTCTCTTTTGATACAAAAATTTAGAACATAAAATTTTTAGGGAGTTGCTTCCTAAATGACCTATCAAAATTGCTCAAGAGACTTGGATTTATCAAATTGTTTCAAAAACAAAACATGACATGCCTGGAATGGGGGAAGAATTTTTCCTTATTGTATGTATATAATCATAAAAAAACTGCACTGTAACTCAGCTGAGCAGTACATGGTTATTACGGCCCTCCTATTCAACATACTGTTTATTATTGCAGTCAATTTACAGCGGATTCACAGTGAATATAGTGAGCGGAAATAATGATGGAAACTTTGAACTGGGAAGAAACAGTGGAAATGGGTTGGAACGATTCGTTTTACGTGCAAAACAGAAGATTCTTGACTATGAGACATTGCCCAACAATTACCAACTAACGGTAAAATTACTTATTTCTAAAAATTATCATCAGCCATGTTGTTTTATGTTCTAAGGCAAAAAGTTTTAAAGAAATGTTTGAAGTGACAATTATTTCAATTAAAAAAAAGTTTTACTTTGATCTGATAACTTTGTTTCTAGCTTGACTATTTGAAGAATAAGGCGGGCTACTAGTGTCACTTTTGTGCAGCTTTGTTGAAGTTCTGCATGCAAGGTACTATCATGGACATATCTCAGTAACAACGTATGGGATTAACTTGAAACTTTATTAAAGTCTTCAGGGGTGTCAGACAGTCAAGTTGTATAACTGTTGTAGTTTGACTTATGAAACTTGCATGCAAAGTGATATCATGCACATATCTCAGTAACCACTCTTGGGATTGATTTAAAACTTCAATATTGTCTTTAGGGGTATCAAACAATCAGGTAAGATTACCACAAGGTGCTGTAATGCACATGTCTCAGTAACCAGTTAAAGTATTAATTTAAACTTTTGCTGTAGTACTCAAGAGTACCTAACTATTAAGTAAGATAACTCTTAATTTAATCTCTTGTTTTGCCGATTATTGCCAAAAGTTTGTCTAATTTGCAAGCACTGAGGGTAGACAAGTGCAGAGAAGATCTTGCTTAAATTTTGCATGCACATTTCTATTTTCAAAACTAATGCAGATACTGGAATGAAATTTCACTCAAGTTTGTGAGGGATACATGTAAACATTTTCCAAAAGAGTGGAACACCCATTTCTGAATTGTTTGTACAATTTATGCACTCTTGATTGAATTACATTTCAAATACTTGTAACCAAGCCCTTCGAATTCTTAAAATTCTTATAAACACTTTA
>JAFMSR010000002.1:5224155-5411655 GCA_022818135.1 Saxidomus purpurata | reverse complement strand
TTTTAAGTATGTTTCCAGGGCATTGGGATACATCAAGCATAGGTATACATTAGGCATAGGTAAGTATTAAGCATAGGGATGCTTCAGGCATAGGGAAATATCAAATAGAGGAATACACCAAGCATAGGGATACATAGGTATACATCAAGCATAGGGATACATTAGGCATAGGGAAGTATCAAACAGAGGGATACATCAAGCATAGGGATACTTCAGGCATAGATATACATCAAGCATAGGGGTACGTCAGGCATAGAGATAAATCAGGCTAAGGGATACATCAGGCATAGGGATACATCAGGCATAGGGGTGCATCAGGCATAGGTATACATCAAGCATAGGGGTACATCAGGCATAGAGATCAATCAGGCTAAGGGATACATCGGGCATAGGGATACATCAGGTATAGGGATACATCAGGCATAGGGGTGCATCAGGCATAGGGATACATTAGGGAAAGGGATACATAAAGCATATGGATACATCAGGCATAGAGATAAATCAGGCATAGGGATACATCAGGCATAGGGATACATCAGGCATAGGGGTGCATCAGGCATAGGGAAATATCAAACAGAGGGATACATCAAGCATAGGGATGCATAAAGCATAGGGATAAATCAGGCATATGGAAATATTAAACATAGGGATACATTAAGCATATTGATGCATCAAGCTTAGGGAAACATCAAGCATAGGGATACATCAAGCATAGGAATACATCAGGCATAGGGATACATCAAGCATAGGGATACATCAAGCAGAGGGATAAATCAGGCATATTGATACATCAAGCTTAGGGAAACATCAAGCATAGGGATGCATCAGGCATATGGAAATATCAAACATACGAATACATTAGGGAAAGGGATACATCAAGCATAGGGATACATCAGGCATAGATATAAATCAGGCATAGGGATACATCAAACACAGGGATAGTGATTTTTCTCTCTGAATGTTTGTTTTTGATATTGCAGGCAACAGATAAAGACAGTGGATTGTTCGGGAATATTGTTGATTACAAAATCATTGATGATTCCACTGAAACGTGAGTTTGTTTACTTGTGAAAAGGGCCTTGCTGTGTAAAACTGACACTTTTTGCATAGATCCAGGTCAGCCAGACACACAGACTTATTATATTAGATCCATACCAGTTGAAGTTTCTCTCTGTTTCCTCTGTCTGTCCGACAGCTGGTCTGAATTTTCAAATTACTTTGAACACACATTTGTTGCAGGCTCAAAACCTGTATACAAGGATATGCTACAGGACTATACAAGGATATCCTACAGTACTATGCAAGGATATGCTACAGTACTATACAAGGATACACTACAGTACTATACAAGGATATGCTACAGTACTATGCAAGGATATGCTACAGTACTATACAAGGATATGCTTCAGTACTATACAAGGATATGCTACAGTACTATGCAATGATATGCTACTGTACTATACAAGGATATGCTACAGTACTATGCATGTATATGCTACAGTACTATGCAAGGATATGCTACAGTACTGTACATGGATATGCTACAGTACTATGCAAGGATATGCTACAGTACTATGTGTCTAGGATTAACTTCTACATGAGAAATACTACATGAAGTAAATTTATCCAGTTTTTGCCTATACCCCAAGGGTGTGTTCTGCACTACACTGTGGGAGCTACCTTGAATGTCAAGGTCTCATTTAGGGTTCAAACCTGTAATGTAGATATAGCAGTACTTTGTGTATGGCATGTAACTTCCACACACATCAATATATTTGAAATGATTTAATACAATGTTGCCCATGCAATACACCTGTGGAACTACCTCGTAGGTCATGGTCACAATTTGGGTTCGATACGTGTAATGTAGGGACTTCATGTCAGGGTTATAACATCTACATGCTTAGACTCATTTTGAAATAACTGTTGAAATGGGCACTAACTCCATGTAGAAAAATTAATGCCATTGCAGTTCCAAAGATATGTAACCATTAATGGCTGTGTGGTTTGGTTTGGTTTGTTGGTTTGTTTCATCCTTATGCTGCACAAGACAAATTCAAACATGTAATGGAGTCAGGGCAAGTTTCCTGGCTGCCTATGCAATGTACTTTATAATATACCATAACTAATATCACAGTTACACAGCTGTTACCCTTATGATACACCATATTTGGTTATCCATATCTGTTACAGGTTCAGCATTAACAAGAGTGGTACAATCATGCTGAAGAAAGAATTGGATTATGAATCCAATATTTTCAACTACTATTTCACAATTGTTGCTTCTGATGGTGGGGTTGGAAATGCACAAAAAAATGGAAGTGTCAATATTAATGTCCAGCTAATAAATGTGATTGATTCGGCACCAGAATTTGAAGATTTTTATACTGCGGAATTGTTCGAGGAAAGTAAAGAGTTGATACCGCAAATTCAAGTTCAGGTATGGCTGTTAATTATTAATCTGTTTTCTGATCATCTTACAATCATAGATTCAAATCTGTCTAGAGGGTTTATAGAGTGTATATTCTAGAGTTTACTGTCAGCATTAACCTTTTTTGACTCCCTCCTTTGATGCATCTTTTTACAAGGGTCAACACAGTATTAAAATAAAGCGTCTGGCCAATAAGACAATGGTAAGAGAGGAAATCTGCATCCTATGGACAAGTTGTCAGCATTTTTTAAATTTTCTGTTCTTCTTTTTCATTTTGTTTGTTACTAAACTTACAGTGTTTTTTGTTTTCAGGCACAGAATAGGGAAGCTGGGCTTGGTCCTATAACTTATAACATAGAGTCAGTAAGCCCACTGACTGTGTCACCTACTGCCTTCAAAATCGACAGCGTGACTGGGGACTTGACTGTCGAAGAGTATATTAATTACAAGGACACAGACCCAGTTAGACAAGGCCTGTAAGTTTTAGGCTAAGGCATCCTTACTTTGCATTGCTAGCTGTTGTTGTTGCTGTTGTTAGGTACAGGTTTGAATCTAGGCTCCTGCCTTGTTATAAATACATAATTATGTGCTAGTGCTTCAGTTTTGCATGGCTGGCAGCAAGTGAGTGAAGAGCTCAGTGATATAGTGATCATGGCATTAATCTAGTAACCCAGAGAACTTGGGTTGAATCCCAATACATGCTATTTAACAGGTGTGCTTGGTTACGTCGCTTGATGCTACATGTGCATCAGTTACCTACCTGAAAATAGGTAACAGTTCTTTCACCAGGTATGATGTCTGAAAAGCTAAATCACTGATACCAAGGACACAGAGCAAGATAGACTTGGCCTGTAAGGCTAGACCTTTAACTTGTACATTTTAAGCTAGACAAATTGGTATAAACTCAGGCTAAGATGAATACAATCTTTGAAGTTAAGGAAATGCAAAGAGAGCATTGATGTAGAAATTAAGTGAGGTTCTAGAGTTCAATGTTAAGACAATGTCTTGTAACTTCTACTGAAGACTGGATTAAAGATAAAACGGTACCATCCTGGTCAACAATTTGCTTCAATAGACATCTCCTCCACTTTATAGAAATTGATAAAACTTTGCAGGTATGTTCCTTTTGTGGTCCTCTACCAGACTTGCTCAAAGAACTCTATTCCATGCAGAATTCTGGTTGCTATGGCAACAAATAGGAAAAACTTTAAGAATCTTCTTTTTAAAAACTGAAAGATCCAGAGCTTAGATTTTCGGCATGTAGAACTGAGTAGTAGACTTCTACCAAGATTGTTCAAATCATGACCCCTTGGTCAAAATTGAAAACATGTTTTACTTTGACCATAAAGGAAAACTGTAAAAAATATTTTGTTGGAAAGGATTGAACCACTTTTTTAAAATGATTTCACAAATCTGGGATCAAGGTCACTGTAACAGTCCTAAAAATATAAAAACAGTTTACGGTCAAACACTTGATACATAGCAATGTGTCAGTTCACATTTGAATGTTTAATTAGTCTGTGACCTTGGTATGAAGGGCAATGCAGTTTAGGGCCTTCATGTCCCTCTTGATTTTTAACCAGGTTTTTCAAAATAACCTGGTTATAAGAATGGCAATGTCGTATGGCGGGCAGGCATCAAGCATTTCGTTGGCACTCAATAACTGTAGTAAGGAGAGACCAATTGCAATGAAACTTGGTGTGTAGGTATCTTACATGGAGAGAAAGCTTGGAATTGCATTTGGAGTAACTAGGGTCAAGGTCATTGTTACTAAAAGTAGAAATATGGTCTCCACGTAATTTTAGTTAGGCGTACCCAATTTCAATGAAACTTGGTATGTAGGTAGCTTGCATGGTGAGGAAGCTTGGGATTACTTTTGGGGGTCACAAGGGTCAGGTCACTGTTACTAAAAATGGACTTTTTTTTAAATTCTAAAATTGTTTTTAAAAAAGTAAATTAAAAAAATTTGAAGGGAGGGGATGACTTTCTAGGTGACTGTTTTTCTTGCATTTTTAGCTCGACTTTTCAAAGAAAAGGGTAGCTATCCTACTCGCCCCGGCGTCGGCATTAGTGTCACACCTTGGTTAAGTTTTTCGTACCAACCCACTTTATTTCAAAACTATTACAGGTATGGCTTTGAAACTTACTATACTTGTTTATCATCATAACCTCCATCTACAGACAAGAGGACATAACTCTGTCAAGGTTTTTGACAGAATTATGGCCCTTTTTTGACTTAAAAAGTGTATTGAGCTTGGTTAAGTTTTTCATACCACCTAATTTTATTTCAAAACCATTGGAGGTATTCCTTTGAAACTAACCATACTTGTTAACCATCATGACCTACATCAACAGACAAGAGTACATAACTCTGTCAAGGTTTTTGACAGAATTATGCCCCTTTTTTACTTAGAAAATACATTGAATATGGGTAAAATCCACTTATTGCCTTAACCCTTTGAGATATTGCTTTTAAACTTTCAATGCTTGTTTGCATCATTACCCCCATCTGTAGACAAGAGAAGGTAACTCTGTCAGGGATTTGTTTTAAAAATTAAGGCCCAATGACTTAGAATCTTGGTTAAGTTTTTTGTACCAGTCCACTTTTTGACTAAACTGTTTGAGATTTTAATTTGAAAGTTGGAATACTTATAAACCATCATGATCCCAAAACATGGGCAGGAGAAGGTAATTATGTTAATGATTTTATTTGAATTATGGCCCTTTTTGACTTAGAAACTCAGTTAAAATTTTCATTCTTGTCCACTTGTTGACTTAACCATTTGAGATATTACTTTGAAAGTTGGAGTACTTATGTATTATCATGAGACCTATCTGTAAGCAAGAAAAGATAACTCTGTGAAAATATTTCTTGATTTGTACTTAGAAATTCCTAGTTAAAGTCTTGTGTGCCCTTAACTGTCAAAGTTTTGTTTTATAGACAAGCACTAAAAGGTTGAGCCCGCTGTCCTACTGACAGCTCTTGTTAGCTAACCTGGCACAAAGTGCCAGAGTGAGCTATTAGGATTGCATTCCGTCCGTCAACATTTTCCTCCATCTCCTCAAAAAGCACTAGGCCAATGATGATATAACTTGGCAGGGATGTTCCTTGCATGAAGCCCTTTCATAGTTGTTCAAATAATTTTATTTCATGCAGAACTGTGGTTGTCATGGCAACGGAAAGGAAAAACTTAAAAATCTTCTCAAGAACATGAAGGCCTAGAGCTTAGATATTTGGCATGTGGCATTACCTAATAGACCTCTATCAAGATTGTTCAAATTATTCAATTTTAAATTTGATCCCCCCCCCCCCCCCCACTTATGGGTCACTTGTTTTTACATAGGCTTATATCTTATATAGGAAAAACTTAAAAAATTATCCTCTCTGAAACCACAAAGCCTAGAGCTTAGATACTTAATATGTAAGATTACCTAGGAGACCTCTACCAAGAATATTAAAATTATGAACCCAGGGTCAGATTTGACCCAGCACAGGGGTCGCTTGTTTTTATATATGCTTAAAGCTGCTCGCTCTCAGATTTTGGTAAAAAGATAAAGGTCTTCAAACTGTATGTAAATTAAATGTATTTCAGAACATATAGTCATATAAAAAGGATCCAGTATAAATTCCTGTTATGTATATCTGTAGATTTGAAATAATACGCTACCAAATAATAATATACAACCGCTAACGAAATTGATTACAGCTAGGAAGTTCACCGATAACACGAAAAGCAATGCACAAATGTTTGAACATCGCGGTCGCGCCTGTCAAAGTAGCTATGAAGTACCACCCAATATTGGATTCCTAAACTCCGCCTTTTACCAGTTTTTTGACAATTTCCAATCAAGACTATACTTCATGTATAATGCGTCTTTAGTGATGACTTTAGACTGTTTATGGTGCGGAAACTAAGCAATACTGGCCCTTCTATGTCTCTTGTTTAAATGAAAGCTGCTGAAAAATATGTCAAATTTATGGACATGTTGCACACACTTGAGGGAACGGGTAACAACATGTTGAGGCAGATAATTACTCAAACTTTAACATGTAACTATAATTGTGTCGGGTATTGCTCACATTTTGGTGCAGAAACATGTACGAACGATAAAGAAAACGTTTTAAAAATATCTCATAACAATAAAATGACGGGCATTTTTACGGTGAAAAATTGTGTGTGGTCAAAAACTGAATCAGGTTTTAACATAAATTGCGATTTTGCATACCTGCATATTTCTGTAATTTATTGTATTTCTATGGCATACATGTATGTCATATCGGATAAACTCACTGTGGTCAAATAAAAAGAAAGAGGGTAGTGGTGGTGTAGAGGTTATGTTGTCTGCCGTTCATTCTGGAGGTTTTGGGTTCAAGCCCAACTGGGTGTCACAAACCGTACCTCCTCGTATGATACCAGTACTATTTCTCCAGGAAGCGGACTCGCTAGTGACTCAATAAGCAACAAGCAGCTACAAGCTCTCTTCACAATCGAGCTAAAATAATTTGTATAAACTAAATAACAAGTTCGCGGAGAGTAATGTAGTTAATTGTAAGATACTGATAAACATGGCATGTGTCTCTTACTTCTACTTCAAATAAAAAAGAACAATACAAATTCGCATGCGTAGCTCTCTTTCAAATTCCGTGGAGTTAAATTAATGGGAATCACCCATTTGCATGAAGGGTATTTAAATCTATTCTTTATACATTGACACAATATATGAAATGTACTCAGCCTCTAACAGGTGTATATATACAAACATGCAAGGTCATCAATATTTTTTCATAAAGCTCAAATTGTATTCATCAATTTATACCTGGCTATTGAGGTATTGAACACCCCTATTTCTAGCGGTGTTTTAATAATAGAATATTCTGCTTCATGCTGTATCTACAAATATGTTCAACTCAAAACGGGTATTGGACTCTAGATTATGAAAAATATAATCATTCGAAAACCTATGGTAATTTGAACTGTCGCGTGCATGTAAAGAAGTCTTGATGATCGTTTTCCGGTGCGGTGCTAAATTTGTAGATGGCGTCAAATGGATGGTATTTAATCATAGATTAAAGTATGAGGTATAGTTAGAGTTTATACATTGTGCCGTGACTGCACTTTTATACTTTTATATTCTATGAATAGGTCATAGCTCACAAGTCAAAATCCTACTATAATACCCGTCGCCAACGAAAATATAACTTTAATGGCCATTGATTCATTTAACAATTCCCTATACAAATACAAATATAATATAGTCATGTTGAAACTGACCTAAGTAGCGTTTTCCACACTTATGACACATTTTATCACGTTATCAGTAAAAATTGATTGACAGCATGCCTGGATGAAATTGTGTCGCTCTGATTGGAGCAGCGTAATAAAGCATTGTGCTTTCTTTGAAGATGTGATCAGCTGTTGCCGAAATGAACTCTGAACGTTACATTTTGACTTGTGCTGAATTCACACCCCTCTAATCAATTTTGTTAGCAGTTGTAAACATATAGTGAAGCGGTGCCGTAAAACCAGCATTTTCAGTCGATTTTTGCAAATTCCTACCTAGATTTTTACCTCTATTGTTGATTCTAACCTTTAGTTTTATATTTATGTATTAGAATGTCATTTTTGAAAAAAAAAAATCTTCTTCTTTTGAAACCGCAAGGCCTAAATCTTAGATATTTAGCATGTGGCATTTCCTAGTGGACTTTTGTTAAGATTGTTCAAATAATGACCCCCAGCTCAAAATTGACTCACCCAGGGGTCTCTTGACTTTGCATAGGTTTATATAGGAAAACTTTATCTTTATCTCTGAAACCATAAGGCCTAGAGCTTAAATATTTGGCATGTATCATTGCCTAGTGCACCTCTACCAAGAATTCTCAAATCATGTGCCCCAGGTCAAAATTGACCCTTTCTGCTATTGATGACCTTGTATTATAGCCAATGAATGGTAGCAAGGTGAGCGATATAGGGCCATCTTGGCCCTCTTATGATATGGTTTTTCTTTTTGTTTCAGTGTGTCGGTGAATGTATCAGCTCGTACTGGTAACTTGGCCTCGTTCACAATTGTTACCATTTCAGTAATTGTAAGTATCAACATCAATTTTCCTATTTAAACAGTCAATCTGGAGACTTCTCAAAATTGTTGTCTTCTTTGAGTGCACATAATAAAAGAAGTGGTGGTGCAATGTTAAGTGTATTGGATACTCCTCAGGCATCCATTTGAGGTCATAACATCACCTTAGATAAGAACAAGAAACAAGTATCAAGGGGCAACAAAACTGGATGAAAATTGGAATAGGGATGGTGTGTGAGGCATGGCCCCAAAAGAACTCAAGGAAACCAATCTGTTGAACATGCAAAACCTGACACGACACCACATCAGTATCGAAACTTTACTGTTATCGAATAATATTTATACAGTACAAAATGTATGTCCTCTATAGGTTGTTCCTGGTATGTCTTAATTTTCACGGAACAAAATTACAGCAAGTTTTAACTGTGTTTTAAAGATTTACATTGATTATTATACTCAGATATTTTTCATAATCTTATTAGATAAATAGAATTATAAAAATTTTATCAGTCACTATCACCAGGGTCTGATATATTGAATTCAATGGCTATTCATCAGCGTGAATTCGAAATATACGTATCGCTGAAAATTTATTATTTGGAAACCAACAAAAAGCATTAGATCAAATCAAGTTACGTGAATAAATGCGGAGGAATTACTGCAATGCAAGTACAATGGCTATGCCCACCCTGTCATTGGCCTCTCTACCAGCTGTACATATGTATTACAATTTCATAACTTGTCTAAAACAACAACGAATGTTTAAAAGCTGGCATTATCTTTCATACTTAACATATTAGACTCTAGTAGATTTTGTAATAATAATAATAATAATAATAATAATAATAAAATAATAATAAGATAATAGATACAATAACGTTAATGTAGTATGAATGCATCCGCAAAATTAGTGTAGCAAAAGAATCATGGTAAAGTTTGAAAGTTTTAGTACAAACAAAACTTTTATTGTATTTATATATCAAGTCAATACGTTCTTTGTAAATGACAGCATGGTCTAGGGAAATGAATTTGATTTTCCCTTTAGATTTGCATTTCTGTCTCATTTATAAATCGTATTTAAGACATGTAGATCTATGTGATTTCTTACAGTTATTGTACTTAAGTACGAACGACTTAAAAATGCAGACATTTTGTACCCTTTTCGAACCACGCATTTACATAAAATACAACAATTACAACGTGTTTAAAGCATAAAAATATGTTGTCATATTTCAGACATCTGTTGGTGCCTCTGTAAAGTTAATTTGCTGTTAAGTTTCAGTTTTATACATAAACGCGTATTTTAGACTAGTTTCAGACGCATATAACAAAACGGACGATTTAAAGGTATGTACACCTTTGATGATAGAGGGTTAGAGTTAAAATGTGTTTTTATGTGAATTCGGTTTTGTAATTCAAAATTAAAAAGTATCTATTGGTTCCATAATGTATTACGATGTTTGATAGTTTATGTCACAAAAACAATACTCTTGCAGCTTACAGGAAATATCGGGTAAAAGACTTTAAATATTGGCCTGACTAATTGCCATTTAACCTTTCCGGTCGACTAGTGTGATCAAGAACGACAACTCAATAACAAACGACAACTCTTGCCTTTCCAAAAAAATTGACCGTGTCTACAGTTTTCATCCCAAAAGTACCTCAATTTTTCAATGAAGAGAGACGCAATATTGATCTGGTGCTAAAGTCTCCATGCACCTTTTACTCACCACGTATTAAATATAGCGGGCCGCTGCAGCGGCCCGCAATAAGAGTATTGCTTTTTAGCTTGCCTGTGAGCTTTTAGAATTAATGAATGTCTGTCATTAATCTGTCCGTCACCCACTATTGCTCCAAATGACTTCTTGTAAACCACTTGATGAAATTGATTGAACTTGATTGAGCTCTCTTCAATTTGTTCAAATGGTTCCGATTGACTGAACAACATGGCAGCGAGAGCTAAAAATAGAAAATACTTGAAAATTTTCTCCAAAACTAGAAGTTTTCCCAAGGAACCAGACTTAGTGACTTCCTTCAAGCAACCATTGACCTCCTTAGTAATAACTTAGTCCCTAGAAACCAGTTACTTCCAGCAACCTTTAATATCCTCTTGCCACCAGTGACATTTACAATCTTAACAACTAAGACCAGTTGACTTCTTTGGAAAATCACTGACCTACCCTAGTGACGAGTGATTTCTCCTGGCAGCCAGTGGCTATCCGAAGCAACCAGTGACTTTCCAAAGCAACCAGTGAATTCCTTAGAAACTACTGCCCCCCTTTAGTAACAAGTGATTTCCTAATTGTACTGGCACTCAAATCAGCAGTGAAGGGGCATCATGGCCTTCTTATTTTGATTGCATATTTCAACTTTGACCTTGGCTGACCTTGACCTTTGCCCTAGTTTTCATTTTTGATGTCTATCATCTAATTGGGATATAAACTGATATTTACAAGTAACATGAAATGATCCTCTGCTTAGCGTGTGGTAATGGAAAGGAAAAACTTTAAAAAATATTGTTTGATTGACCCAATACCAAGGTAATAAAATTTCATGAAAATACCTTAGAAATTATCTTTTGCAGATAATTTTTAAATTTTAATTGTTTTTCATGAAATAAGTTTGATTTTATAATAAATATATTGGGCGACTTTGGAAGGCCTGCAAATTTTATTTCACAAATCTTACAACTCATAAGCGATTGGTACAATATTTTATTCTCTTCTACTATATAGCAACATGTGACTATCTACCATAATTTAATTTCCAGAGACAGAAAGTCGCCAAGTTAAATTTTTCACCAACAAGAAATTTGTGTGCCATCTTGGCTGGATAATAAGCTTTTACGAACTGACAGAGACTTCCCGTTATAGAAAAACAAGTTCAATAACTTTTAAATGAACCACTTGTATTGTTCTTTTCACAGGTTAAGTTACTCATTAAATTCCCTGAACAAATAAAGTTTGATTCGTCTTAATCGGGAGCAATTAAAGTTTGCACCTACTGGACAATCTTTGACTGTTTGTATTGTTGTCTGTCTGAGGTGAGGTTACTCATAAGGCTGAACAGTACGTGATAAGTGTGCAAACAACATTTTGATTCTAAATAAATGCCAATTAATGTTCGCATCCACCTATGTGATCAGACAGCTGCGAAAACTAAAGGAACAATGTATTATCATGCAGAGTAAAGCTTAAAATTCCTTCTTATAACATACAATTATATAACATGAAACCTTCAATATATTATGAAAAGAAAAGAAGATAACAATACCAAAATAATAATAATAATATATATTTTCATAACCAACAATAAGATAAATATGTTTTTATTAAATTTGAATAAAGTATATGCATACAAAAGTAAACGATGAAAATTTCCCGGACCTGGAGACAAGCTATATATGGATAGGCTCGGGGTCCGGGGTCCGGACCTGGAGACTTAGTCTCGAGATCCGGACCTGGACCTGGAGACACTACCTTCCAGGAAATGCAGCAGTGAGGAATGTTCATGCTTGCTTCACGATTGAGCTAAATTTATAAAAACTAAACTTAAGTCTTGTTCACAATAGCAAATGATACTAGGGGTGCAACATTCAATCCATAATGTGATATATTGTGATACAGCCAACCCATATTGAAATATGTATTGCGATATATTGATGTTACAGAAAAACTAAGCAAATAGAGTAAACCAAATCACTACTTTATATGCCCCAATGTTCAGCATGTAGACATTGTGAAAACGCTCAGCAGATATATATGTTGTGATTTTTTTTTATTGCATTCATGTGTGTTACAGCCATGTATGTACTCCATTCCAAAAAATATAAATCTGAAAAAGCTCTATCTTAAATACAGTGCAACAACATGATCACAAACGATCCTGAAACTGCCTATTAAAAGCTCATTTGACTTGTGGGCAAGTTATATATTATGTATTTATGTAACCAAAAGAGTGGCAAAGATGGTCAAACATGATCTTTTGATTTATTTACATTGCATAGCAATGTGTAAAGTGAGTAGTTGATTTAACTCTGAATATCCTAGTACAGTAATTCGTACCATGGTAGGTATTGACCTGGCTCTGTATTGCAATATACCAGTATACCGTTGCACCACTAGATGATGCATGCATCAATGATACATGCTAAGCTTGCAATGATGTTTGAGACTTGGGTTAGCTGAAAATTATTTGCCAGCCCCATACTGTTCTCAGATTCTTGGACCTCTTTGACATTATTACATTGAGGTTCTGGGCTACGATTAATCACTGTGCAAGATGCAGTTTTTCCAAATTTTGGTACAGACCTGGATGGTTCTTTTCCTGTGAAGCTATTACAAGTGTCTTGAGAGGACATACCAAATTAATAAATATTTGCATTGATACAACAAAAACTAGCACATTTTGTTAAATCAGTAAGTCCTGTTCCGTGGTTGAGTGGTTAGAGTCACTGACTTGAAATCACTGTAACCTTTCATAAATTGAAGGTCATTGGTTTGAGCCCTGCTACTGACCATGTCTTTTATGTGAGAAAATTGACAGTTACTTAACGAGGATTATGAGGAGTCTAGTACTGGTTCTAGTAAACTGCCCACCTGTTAAAATGCTGTTGGAACGGGGGTTAAACTTTTAAAAATTTGTGCATTTTTTATATATCTGTGATAACACATAAAAAATATTAATCACACAATTTTTTTTTATTTCAAAACATTCAAAATGAAATGGGCACCTGACCTGAGAATAATAAGACAAATTCACAGTCTGTTTTTTTTTAGCAGTATGCCTACCATGTCAAAGAAAATTATAAACTTGTCTTAGATACCGAGACCTTTTTTGGTGGAGGTTAAGATTCGTGCTTCTGTCTCTGCCTGTCATGTAGCATGGCTTGTCATCCCTTCCGAATTACTAAACTTTTGTACCATCTATAGATCAATGCACAACTCGTCTGCTTCATCATTTCAAATGTGTTCCTCCAAGTTTGTAACAGAGCCGGATAATTGCACATTGGCCAAATTTTGTCTGAATTTGACATAATTTACACCACAGAACTGATTGTGTGTCTGAAAACTTCTTGATCATCCCTCGTACCAGCTTGTACTCAGGTCCTTGGAGCTCTTTGGCAGTAAAACATTGACCTTCCGGTTTAACATTCCAGTAAACCTCTAGGGTAAAATTCCAGTATATTTCAAGCTTATGTTCTCAGGTCCTTGGAGCTCTTTGGCAATACAACATTGACCTTCTGGTTTAACATTCCAGTAAACCTTGAGGGAAACATACTAGTATATTTCTACCTTATGTTCTCAGGTCCTTGGAGCTCTTTGGCAATATTAAATTGACCTTCTGGTTTAACTTTCCAGTAAACCTACTAGTATATTCCAGCTTATGTTCTCAGGTCCTTGGAGCTCTTTGACAATATAGAATATTTCCAACTTGTTCACAGGTCGTAAGATGCCTTTGACAATATTACATTGAGCTTCTTCGCTTACATTCCAGTGAAACTCTAGGGTAACATGCCAGTACATTTATATTACTAACTTGTTCTTGCAAGGGTCCTTTAACTGCTGGACTTCCATTCTACGGAATGTATGAGGTAACAAACCAATATACTACTAGCTTGTTCTTGAGTCCATTAATAATCTCTGAGATGAAATATTTATAAGGCATAAAAACTTGCAATTTGGAAATGTATAAGCATTATTATGTGGAAGAGGGCTTTCCAGAATGGTAACAAGGTATAATGCATGTGGAAAAAAATATGCAAGCACAACCCTTTGGATAATAAAATGATGTCTTATTTCCAGGCAAGGTGTTTGGTCTAATGTCACTATGATGTGTCTAGATAGACTCAAATTCCCTTCCTGTACCCTTAAACACACACATTGAATTCCTGTTGAGGGGGAGCATAAAATGTTCCCTACAATTGTGCACTTGTTTTGCTGTATATGACCTTACAGTGAGATTTTGTTAATGTAAAGTGTGTTCTGGTTGTAATTTCAGGATATCAACAACTTTGCACCAGAATTCATACCGACCCGACCAAACAATATCTATAGAGTAACTATAAATGAGTCATATGTTGCAGGTATGTATGCATTATTGCAAGTTGCACAACTTGTTTGGTTAAATTATCCAAAGTGAATACAAAAGGTCCATGTTGTGTTATTTTGGCTGTGTTTGAACAATCATGACAAAAGTCATATTTTTATGCTTCACAGGGTCATATGTAGTAGTTACATCATTTGTCCCCCCAAGTCCCACCCCACTTTGCTTTCCCATGATATAACTTAAAAGGCTATATTCAGAGGATTGACGCCGGACTCAGAATATATGAACAAAAAGATGCAGGTTATAACAAGGAGATGTGCAGTGCATTAGAACACAATGATAAAGGGTAGTAAGAGGATGTGCAGTGTCTAAGAGCCATGTTACTTCACTTGCCTCACTTTTAGCTCACCTAGAGCACTTTGTGATTTTTGTTAGCTTAAGTCCTCTTTTTATTGACATTAAAATTTTAGCCATTTAAGGTGAAAACCAACTTTATTTGGTCTTGTTTACAATCTGGAAACAACATTTCTTGAGCACTTGCAGCCAAACCTAAAAGATATGTATTATCGTGGGTCTAATCTGACTGCGAGTTTGGCCATACTTGGTGAAAATCTGCTTAATTCAACCTTGTTTTTACTCTGCAAGCCACATTCCTCATACAATCGTGAACAAGTTGAAATGAAAATGCCAACATCATCTTCATAAAATTCAACTATGAGTCTTATCAGATTATGTAACTTAAGAATGGGCCCCTAAGTTTTAAAAAGAAGCTATATAGAACAATGTTTACACTCAAGAATCTTAATTTCTTGACTATGGGTCCAACCTGCCTTTGTGGTCAAGTGGGCAAGGTCACTGAAATTCACATTGATTCAAAGTTCACTTTTTAACCCAACTTTAACCAACTCGATTCTGTTATATTTAAAGGTTTGACCACCTTGATTCTATTATATTTACAGGTTTGACCACCTTGATTCCGTTATGTTTAAAGGTTTGACCACCTTGATTCTGTTATGTTTAAAGGTTTGACCACCTTGATTCTGTTATATTTAAATGTATGACCACCTTGATTCTGTTATACTTAAACTTTTGACTACCTTGATTCTGTTATATTTAAATGTTTGACTGCCTTGATTCTGTCATATTTAAAGGTTTGACTGCCTTGATTCTGTCATATTTAAAGGCTTGACCGCCTTGATTTTGTTATATTTAGAGGGTTGACCACCTTGATTCTGTTATGTTTAAAGGTTTGACCACCTTGATTCTGTTATGTTTAAAGGTTTGACCACCTTGATTCTGTTATATTTAAATGTATGACCACCTTGATTCTGTTATACTTAAACTTTTGACTACCTTGATTCTGTTATATTTAAATGTTTGACTGCCTTGATTCTGTCATATTTAAAGGTTTGACCACCTTGATTTTGGTATATTTAGAGGGTTGACCACCTTGATTCTGTTATATTTAAAGGTTTGACCACCTTGATTCTGTTATATTTAAAGGCCAAGATGTTTTCAAATTAAACGTAGAGGATAAAGATGGCATCGACTCTAGAAATGGTCAAGTAGTGTTCCAAGCACAGAGTGGTACATATAATGACTTTGTAATATTAAGAGACTCCGGAACCATAAAAATTTCAAATGAAGCTCAACTGGACATACAACAATTGGCAGAGTATACAATAGTGGTAAGTTCAACATTATACAATTATAGACTAATGCTGAGGTCAATATATAGTTTTGCGGACCTGTTAAAAAGTGATATTGTACTTTTGCAGACCCATTGTGTGATTGCTATCTGCCAATTAGGATTAAGTATTTATGAAAAGTATGCGATATAATAGTAATATGTAAACTTGACATTGAACAGAAGTTTTTAGAAGCCTTCTCTTACTGATTAAGAACTGAAATCTTTTTTATTACTTAACCATAGCTAAAGTTCTTAAATTGACTTGTCACTCCCCTCAAAGATCAATTACTAAATCGCCAAATTGAGTACTCTTATTTCTTTTGAAACTGGAGTTTGTTTTACAACTGTCTCTTCACAGAAAGCAAAATATGGTACTGGTACATCACATCTAATGTTGTCCATATTGTGCCGAAAATTTCCAAGTATGACAACATATGAATTAATAAATTAGGTCTTGCCTTTTCAAAAAAACTAGAAGATTTTCAATATTTCAAATGCTTTCATAATTTTCCTGAAAGTCTGACAGAATGAGTCTGTGTAAATGTAAATATTTTGTACATAAAAAGCCATGCCTATTCTGAATTATATTTCGAAACATATGACTTCCAGTGACATGTGAACATGTGATGGTCAAAGTTCGTTAGACTATTTCTGCAAAATATGAAGGATTTTCAAGATACTTTAGTAAAATTTTCATTTGTGAACCCATATTCCACCTGTGCTTGACCCACCGTCCCCCTCCCACATTCAACCAGCACAGGTAAAACAAGGGTTGGGTTCAGAGTTCACTACGTGTTTTTGGAGATAATGTTTGACAATCTGTGATGGTTCTAGTACTTTGTATATAAACACACATGGTATAAATCATTAAAACTGTTTTACGCGGAAATTAAAAATGTAATGTTTTCTAACAAATTGTTTATGTTTTATAACAAGGTTGTAGCCCTGGACTTAGCTGAAGCGCCAAAGTCTGCATCAGCCACAGTTATAGTAACTGTGGATGATACCAACAACAAAGATCCAGTATTTGTTAATGCCCTGTACAGATTCCAGGTGAATGCTGATGATGGTAAGTACACAGTGTATGGCACTAAAGGGGCCAGAAGGGACCTTAAGTCATGCTGGTAAATGCTCATATCCTGGCATGCTTAACCTTGCTGTTACAGATTTATTGATTAAGTAGGACTTCACTTCTCTCGGGCACTATATGCAGATAAGTCAACTTACAAAAAACAGCTGCCTGCTTTAATCCTGCCCTAACTGAGTTTCTAAAATGAACTTGGCCATGGACAGTTTGGACAATACCATTAGCTGTTCAAAGGGGTGACTACTGAAAACAAATAGATTTACCATCATAGTAGCAAACAGTGCAGATCATGATCAGACTGCACAGATGTACAGGGTGATCATGATCTACAGTAGTGACAAGGATATAATCATTTGCCGCCAGCAGGATAAGGGCTAAAGACTACATTTGTAACAACAGGCTGGTATTCTTTCCTCAATAAATATGAAGTTTTCTTCCCTCTGGTTCGGGTGTGTACAATTCTATTAAAACTAATTTACTGGACTAACTTATATTCACACTGGTTGACCATGTATGCACAAGTTGCTTATGAGGAGTTGTCTTTGCCATGAAAAAAATGTTCATACCATCATGGTGACAAAGGTCTAGGTCACT
The DNA here is from genome assembly GCA_022818135.1 of Saxidomus purpurata. Classification (NCBI taxonomy): domain Eukaryota; kingdom Metazoa; phylum Mollusca; class Bivalvia; order Venerida; family Veneridae; genus Saxidomus; species Saxidomus purpurata. The sequence continues at coordinate 5,393,730 of JAFMSR010000002.1, read as the reverse complement.
CATGGGGTCAAAGGTCATAGGTAATTTATCCACTTGAAGGAATTTTTTATGAAAATTAGCAAAAATAAAATTTTTGCAAAAACCCAAAATGTATGTTAATTGAAATTGTAGACTCATTAAACCATTATTATATCTCTTAAATATGTGAACATTTTCTTGGTGACTTCCTCTATGGTCTATTTGTTAGTGTTGCCGACCTGAGATCATTATAACTTCTCATTGATTCAGGATATGCTTTCGACAATATCCTTTTATGTGAGAGAGTTGGCAGTTTCTAACCAAGGATAGGGTCCCTAGGAACAATGGTAAGGTTAACTTTTTGTCTGAAGATAACTCTTTGGAGCGATTAAACCCCAAGAAAAAACTTCTTCTGAGTCTCTATGTATGTGTTAAATGAATTTGTATAAATTTTGTCTTTTTCCAGCGATAGGCAAAGTTATTGGGACAGTGTCTGCAACAGATGTGGACAGTAACAGTTTACTCAAGTACTCTATCAATTACAGTACTGTGACTTTTGAAAAGGAGTTTACAACAGTAACAGATATCTTTGACCCATCGGTAAGTATGTTTCACAAAAATAAATGTAATAGACATTCATACCACTGTTCTTTAAATCATTTCCCAGTCTACATTTATGGCAATTTTAGTAAATTGTTGGACAGACATTTCTGTTTATGCCTGTAAAATTTTGTGGATTTTTAGTAAGGTGTAAATTCATTGGTAATTAAGTACAATTATTGATAGAAAATGTAAATGTTGAATATTCTTTCATTTCTTATATTCGTAGATAGACTAACCCTGAAATCCACTGAAATTAGTTCCGCACAAACATTAATGGTATCACAGTATTTGTGGAACATTTTTACTAGGGATGGCAACGAATATTCGAATATCCAAATACTCGGTCAGCTTCCGAATATTCGGATCCGATATAGGTATCCGAGTATTCGGTAAATTTGTCAAAAAAACGAATTTCAATTACAAACTTGAATATTTACGTGTTGTTTTCATGACAATAATTAATTTTCAATTACGGTCGATAAAGTGTCAGTTTACAATACCCAGTTGCTCTGGTGATGACACTTTCATCTTCAGCGATAGACAAAAGAGATTATGCAAACAAAAGAGTTTCAATTTCTAGGTGTGAACTATTGAACAAACATTTAGATTAAAGAAAATTATCATGCAAGTGTTTAAAAGTCTTGTTTACGCCAATACATAATGGACTTTAATAAAATAACTATTTAACTATATAACTAAATAACTTATTTAATATTAATAACTAAATAACTTTAGCCATTGCATTATGAAGTATCTTTTTGTACAGCACCCTGTTTTACCAGCATTAAACAAGTTTATCAAATAATTTTACTTTTTAAATTAAAATGGAAATCTTTTCACTTTGTTCTTAGTTGAAGCTTTTCTTTCTCTGTCTGATTAAGCCTCCTGCAGATCTATAAGTACTGAAGTAGCTGGAAAAGCAAGTAAATGTCCGTGTAACGACTCTGTCACGGAGAAAACGAAACCGAATGTACAACAGTCCTTACAGAGTTAGCTCCCCTAATAACAACGTATATGAAATTTATTTTATCCTAATTTTATGACATGAATGATTGAATCTTATAGCCATTAATTGTCTGACTTAAAAAATATACCGGTAAATGTAAGATCTCAGGATGGAATATTCGCCTGGCTAGGGTAACCGTAAGCTATTATAATCGCTTAAATATGTGACAAATTGATCGCCAACGTATTAGATTTAGTACATAAAACGACCGAATATCCGGATATTCGTTCGGAAGGCCTACCAAATATCCGAATTCCAATTTTGGTATTCGTTGACATCCCTAATTTTTACACTGGAGTATGTAAGGAGACTTGCGGGTCTATAATTGGCTTGCAGAACGTTTTTTTTAATTTATTTAAAACAAGAGGTCTAGAGCCATTTATCATTCAGTGAGTTGTCAGGCACTCATGGGTGTATGAATCACTTTCAGTGATAGCTTAAGCTTTCATCTACACAATTACACATTTTTGATAAGGGATCTTTTCATGTTAGGTAGATGCACAGAAAGAAAGGTAAAATGTGTGTAACCCTTTCCTTTCCCTAGATGCACAAAACAAAAGGTAAAATGTGTATAACCCTTTCCTTTCCCTGCAAAACAAAAGGAAAAGTGAAACCCTTTCCTTTCCCTAGATGCACAAAACAAAAGGTAAAATGTGTATAACCCTTTCCTTTCCCTTTTGTAGGCTGTGATTGATATGACAAGTGCTGGGCAGATTCAAGTTGCTGGTGTCATAGATCGTGAGAAGTATGACCGTATCAACATGAAGGTGGTTGTTGAAGATAAGAATGCAGACACTCAGAACCAGCTGTCACGACAAACTGCAACAGGTATTTTTCACTGGGGTTGGGGGCATAAATGTTTTAAAAACATTCTTTTGTTCCTTGAGTAATCACCTGTTGATTTTTTCATAGTGTATTTTAATGGTATTTTTAACTCAACTTTTCAAAGAAAAGGGAAGCTATCCTACTCGCCTAGGCTTAAAGTACCACCTCACTTTTTTCATGCTTAACATGTTTTCTCTCAGAGATAAAATCTTCAGTAAATAAAACATTTCAAAGGATGAGTACAGTGTCATTACTTTTTATTAAATAAAGGACTTACAACAGTTTTGCAATCAAAACCCTGGATTTATCTTTCTAGCATCTGTGGTCATATTCATACTGGCTGCAGTTGATCCAGCAATCTACTTTAGTAACGATGGATGGGATAAGGTCGATCAGACGATTGGTGTAACATTCAAAGAGGCAGCAGTCACAAACTACCAGATATTGACCTTGAGAGCTATAGATCCTGAGATACCAGCAACTGTAACTAACTACAGAAAGCGTTTTAATTCTGACCCTAGTGATTACTTCAGTATACAAGGCTGTAAGTGCTGTCCATTTGTTTGTAGTTTATCCACGTACTCATTTAATGTTTTGACTCTAGCATTCATATTCCTGGAACAGTGTAGATTAAACGAGCATTATTAATGCTGGAGACCATGCAACTATGACGTCGTTAAAATGATGTCATTAAAATGATGTCATTTGTGCTATGTTTTCTGATGACCTTTCCCGCGATTTTCAATGTTTTATAGAAACAAACTCAATAAAAGTAGAGTTTTAACTACAGTGGAACTTCCGAAAACTGGACCTTCCAAATACCGGAAACTTCCGAAAACCGGACGATTTTCAAAGTCCGGAAATTTCCTCCTCTATTTTCTATGTAAAACGTACTTCCGAATACCGGAACTTCCAAATTCCGAATATCGGACGATATTTTCGTCAATTTTAACTTATCTCAGTACAAATTGTCTTCCAAAAACCGGACACTACAAACTGGATCATGAATAATTGCCTCCAGCAAAGTGATTGCCATCGTTTGGCCAATTAGCGGTTATCGTTTATTTTGACACGCGTTAGAATCACAACCTGTCAATCAAAGGATTAAATATTAACATAAGACTGTAAGTATTAGATAATGATTGCAAATTGAAGAAAGGATCAGCGGATTAATGTTTGATGTTTACATAAACATCTTCAAACACCAATTAATTCTAATTTAGTTCTTATTAAAAAGTATGATTTATTTATAAAAATTAGACAGAACAATGGTTTTGTTTCGTAACATATCAAAAACTGTCACGACTTCAAATTATGAAATAGGTTATTGAAAATTGAACAAATTTATTTTGACGAGAATATCAATAAAATTATGACATTTTATTAAATTGTATCATTTTGATAATAAAAATGCCCGAGACAACTCCGATACGTTGTAGAATTGATTTGTCGCTAAAGGACAGGATCAAAATAATGAGTCTCAACTGGTTCCAAAACCATCTCTTAATGTGTGTGTTTTATTTTGAAATTTATTTGACATGATATTGATTAAAAATCGTTTTCTTGAAGAACAAATGTATTATTTTCCCCGACGGCCCGATTTGAACTTTATTTGAGAAAAGTGTTCTGAATTTACAATCACTTCTATGCATTAAAATACCGGAAACTTCCAAAAACCGAACTTTTCTGCAGGTCCCGTCGGTGTTCGGTTTTCGGAAGTTCCACTGTATAAAATAAACAGAAAAATTGTTGGTTTCAGTGTAATATCACGTTAATTTCACTCGTGAACACCAAAAGTAGTTATTTTCACTCGTGGCTGCGCCACTGATGAAAACATCACTTTTGGTGCCCACATGGTGAAATAATAGTCTTACACCAAAACCAACAATTATCCTCTATTTAGTTTGATTATCGGCCACATTTGAATAATTATGATGTTGATTAAAAGAAAAGCACTATTTTACCATGTTAACACAATATCACCTATATACAGAGGAATATGGTAGACTAGTGTAAGTTCTTGGTCAAGGTTGATTATTGGTAATTTGGAGTAGCATATCGAGTTACTTGCACTTGATTTAGCAAAACTGTTAACACTCTAACACCTTAATCATTTTACCAGTCCTAATCATAATACTGACATGACCCTTACAAAGGAACCAGAAAGTTTACTTCTGTCTGTTTGACAGATGGGAAGCTTTCCACCTGATACAACAGGCTAAATGTTAATTTAGATGCACCCAAATTATATCACTGACAAATACGCGAAGTTTGCACTGTGTGAAAATAACCCGATATACGGTATACGAAAAATCAAAGCTATAATTAGGGTTGTCTAAATTGCAAAATATTGTAAAGGTGTCCCTTAACTGCCTAACTATGGAAATCTACTTCATGAAATGTGATAGAGGGTGACATAAAATTCTTTTGATTTGTGCTTCAGTAATTCAGTAACTTAAGAGCTCTGCAGTTACAGAAAGTATGTTACACAACCTAGAATGAAACATGTGACCTTGACCAGTCTTGGAACACTTTAACCTCAAAACAATTAAAAATAAACTGTCAATTACATTTCAGTGTTTTAATAGTTTAGACGGAACCTCAGATGTAAAAACATTCACTTGATGTAACCAAAACGGCTCCATTTACACGTGTAAACATGATAGCCCTACTGTCCGTCAAAAATGTAAACATGACAGCCCTACTGTCTGTCACAAAAATGCTCAAGTGATCTTAGATTTCAAACCAGATAACAGACCATTTAGTTCAGTTATGCCCTATGTATGAACAGTTTAGAAAAAGTGTGGTGAGACTGTACCAAGGCTTCCTTCATTCCTGTGACCAGGGTGATCGATCATTGGCTTTTAAAAAACATCAATAATAATTCATGTTAAAAAAATCTATGTATTTATTTTTTACAGCACGTGTGTTTATCAAGAAAGAACTTGACTATGAAGAGCTGCAAGCCTCACAGAGGGAGGTATCTATGGTAGTTGAGGCTCTGTCTGGTGGCAAGACGGGAACAGCCACCATAATTGTTACAGTCGAGGACTTGAATGACAATCAACCCAAATTTGAAAAAGATGTAAGTATTGCTTAAATGGTCAAAATGTTTGTCTCAATGATCTGTAGATCAAACAGAATGTGTGTATTTATGATATATATAGGTCAAGATTGAATCTGGCACACATTGGGTTATAAGTAGGTCATGTACTCAGGTGAGACATGTAGGGACATATTGGCCCTCTTGTTTTACTAACCTGAGCAGGAGTCCATTTGTCAGCCTTACTTTTTTTCATGTACGGGGTGAAGCTTTGTCATGCATGAAGGATTTTAAAATAACTTGGCACAAAATTTCAGCACGTATAGACGACGTGTCATGTGAAAAACCCACATCCCTACCTCCAAGGTCAAGGTCACACTTGGAGTTTAAAGGTAGTGGACTCCTGTATATATGCACATATTCCAGTTCGGGCTGTAACTTTGCAGGCCAAGGTAACATTTCTCTGGTGAGAATAAGAATGTATGTCTTGAAGAACTCTAGGGCAAGTATGAAACATTCTAAGATCTTTATACCCTATGGTCATCATGTGGTCTGATCTATTGTATTGAAGATGTTTCTAAAAATGTTAATCCCTTGAGTGATACAAAGACATGCTGGTCTCCATGTTTCATTTGTTACTGTACTTTTGTCATTACCAGAGTTATTCATTTGAAGTGGATGAAGGTAAGACTTCGCCATACATAGTAGGAAGGGTCAAGGCCACAGATCTAGATTCCTCGAGCTATGGAGAAGTGGCGTACAATCTCACTGGAACACAGGGAGATTTCAAAATCTACATAGAGAGATCAGGACCGGTAAGAATTTAACTTTTTCACCCAAATACATTTCATATTCCTAGTTGTGTATATCATGCCTGCTTTGAGGTCAAATGTCAAAAATACAAGCTTTAAGGTACAAACTGTATTTCTGTAACTGTAATGTAGAAATTTGCTATACATAATTTTTTTTTTCTTCTTAATTTCAGCTAAGGATAGCCCATTTATTGTTGTGTATGGGGTCGTGGGTCCATCCCTCATCACACCGTACAAAAACAGCATATTATATACATGTCTCACACAAAACAAAGGGATAAAAGTACATGTATACACTCATTATCAATAAATAGTCATATCTCATGAGGACTATATTTTAAAAGGATTTTCTTTAACTAGTAAATCGATCATTTAAAAATAGTTTTAGTTGAAGATGAATACAGAAATTTATCAGTTCACACTGATCTTGATTGATTAAAACTCGTTTAGGCTTAATAGATTCTGCCTTTGTGACCAGTGCAGATCATGATCAGCTTGCACATCTATGCAGTCTGATCATGATCTGCATTGTACACTTTTCAGTCAGTGAATTTGCCCAGAAATCCTGATTAACCCTGCTATTTTCAAATTGAAAGATGGACTAGTACATTTTCAAATTATAGCAGGGTGATGGGTGTATTTTTCTCTCCAGTTGGTATTTATATTGCCAACATAATTTTTTTTTTATTACACTTGATAATTATGATGCTAAGTGTTGGAATAAGACAGTGGGGAGGGATAAGTTAAAAACACGGGCCATGGGCTTGTTAAGAATAAACTGTTCAATTCATTTAATTTTTGGCACTCTCAATAGGTGTATATATTTTTATGGTAAATGACTTTTCCTTTGCAGCAATTATAGATCATGATTGTGTGTACATCCCATGCAGCATGATCATAATCTGGTTTGTTTGCTGGTCAGTCTGATCATTTTGAGTGGGTACCCTTTGAACAACTAATGGCACTGTCTAAATTCAAAGATGGCTAAACACATCTTAAATATTTGCAGAAGGATATGGGAAAAATTAGAAAGTTATATAGCTAGAACTTCATATAAGACATATACTTTAGGATCTATAAGTGTCTCTAAAATGAAAACAGGAAATTGTTTATTTTCAGGAGTCTGAAGCTGTTATATACGTAGCCGAGAATCACATTCTTGACTTTGAAGAAACACCAGTTTACAACTTGGTCCTTCTTGCCTATGACAACCCACGTGGTGTCAACGATGTGAAACTCGTCACAGGTGTTGATGTAAGATTTTTTTCAAAAGTTAAAACTCTGAAGAATATAATTAAGGAGATCACAGGTACCATTTTACATGTAAATTTGTGACTAGGATGTCATATAGACTTTGATGTGTTTGATGAAGTAACAACTTTTCAACCCTTGTGTTTTGATCAAATTTGTACCAAATACAGCACTTGATATATTAATTTGTTATGTCTCCCCACTTCAAGATGGAGACATAGTGTTATTCTCCTTGCCATCAGTCTGTCTGTCCGTCTGTTTGCCCATTTTACCTTGTCTGCTCTTCATCTGCAAAACCCATTGTTGGAATTCTTCAGACTTAGTGGTAAGCATAAGTATGAAGTGTATATGTGCATATTACAATTTTGGGTAATAGTGTCAAAGGTCAAGGTCACAGGCACCTGAAATGTTAAAAAATCTTGATGACTCTTGTCCTCTAACAATCCTTCTGGGTTTTCATAATACTTGGTGGGAAACATCAATATAAGGTATTGTGCATATTATAATTTGGTCCTTTATGGTAAAAGGTCAGGGTCACACGGCCCTGAAAATTGAAAACTTTGTATACTCTTCATCTCTAAAACCCCTTGTTAGATTTTCGTCAAACTTAGGAGGAAGCATAAGTATGTAGTCTGATAGGCATTTTGTAAATCGGGGGTCATCTGTTCACAGGAGCCTGAATTGTAAAAAAATATTGTCTACTCCTCAACTCCAAAACCCCTTGTTTGATTTTTATCACAAACTCAATGGGAAGCATCAGTATGAAGTGTGGTTTTGCATATTATTATACCCCCGAAACGAAGTTTAGGGGAGTATATAGGAGTCACCCGGTGGTTGGTTGGTCGGTTGGGCGGTCAGTCGGGCGGTCTGTTGCATTTTCCTTGTCCTGAGCATAACTTGAAAACTACTAGTTGGAATTCATTACAACTTCATACAATGGTTAAGCACATTGAGAGGAAGTCTAGTGTATAAGAACCATAACTCCATCTTGACTAATTACAGAGTTATTGCCCTTTGTTAGTTTTCCTTGTCCGGAGCATAACTTGAAAACTACTAATTGGAATTTAAAACAATTTCATACAATGATCAAGCACAATCAGAGGAAGTGCAGTGTACAAGAACCATAACTCTATCTTGAGTATTTACAGAGTTATTGCCCTTTGTTACTTTTCTTTGTCCGGAGCGTAACTTGAAAACTACTGGTTGGAATTCAATACAACCTCATACAATGGTCAAGTACATTGAGAGGAAGTGCAGTGCACAGGAACCATAACTCTATCTTGACTCATTACAGAGTTATTGCCCTTTGTTACTTTTCCTTGTCCGGAGCATTATTCGAAAACTACTGGTTGGAATTCAATACAACTTCATACAATGGTCAAGCACAATGAGAGGAAGTGCAGTGCAAAAGAACAATAACTCTATCTTGACTCATTTCAGAGTTATTGCCCTTTGTTACTTTTACTTGTCCGGAGCATAATTCGAAAACTATTGGTTGGAATTCACTACAACTTCATACAATGATCAAGCACATTGAGAGGAAGTCTAGTGTATAAGAACCATAACTCTATCTTGACAAATTACAGAGTTATTGTCAAGAACAATATCTCTTTTTTATCCCCCCGCCAAAGGCGAAGGGGATATTAGAAATGGTCTCCGTCCGTCCGTCTGTCTTTGGATACTTAGGTGGTTGGAACAATAGGTAACAGTAATACTCTTAATGTCATTCATTCCGTCAGCTCTTAGGTGGCTTGTTTTCTCTTACGTGGCTAAAATAACAATGGAGAGAACAATAGAGTAGCCACATAAGTATCCATATGTTAGAACGGACATCCGTCCGTCTGTCCGTGTGTCCGTGTGTCCGTCCCAATTTTGCCCGGAGCATAACTCCAAAAGTACTTGAGCGATTTTCTTCAAACTTCATACACTGACAGAGCACATTGGGAGGAAGTGCAGTGTGTAAGAACAATAACTCTACCTTGCCTACTTTTAGAGTTATTCCCCTTTATCAGATTTACTTGAAAAACTTTGTCCGAAGCATAACTCCAAAAGTACTTGAGGGATTTTCTTCAAACTTCATACACTGACATAGCACATTGTTAGGAAGTGCAGTGTGCAAGAACAATAACTCTACCTTGCCTACTTTTAGAGTTATTCCCCTTTATCAGATTTACTTTAAAAGTTTTGTAAAAAAAAAAAAAAAATATTTTAGGGATTTCTCCTCAAGAGCACATTGGTAGAAGTTTCATTACAATAAGTCTACCTTGCAGGGATTCCCTTTACTTTTTTTAAATTTTTTTTTGGGGGAAAAAAAAAAAAAAATTGTTGGGATTTACTTCAAACTAAATACATTGACAGAGGACATTGGGAGGAAGTGCAGTGTGCAACTACCTTGCCTACTTTTAGAGTTATTCCCCTTTATCAGATTTACTTTTAAAGTTTTGTCCAGAGCATAACTCCAAAAGTACTTGAGGGATTACTTCAAACTTAATACACTGACATAGCACATTGGTAGGAAGTGCAGTGTGCAAGAACAATAACTCTACCTTGCCTACTTTTAGTCAAATAGAAAAATATCATACCTATACTGATAATGAACATTAATATAATTTTGCAAACCTTCTCTTCATTGCCTTATTCTTTTTCCACTTACTTGAAAACTGTACTCAGCATGACCATAACTATACGGCTTTTTTAAGGATTTCCTCTCACCAAGTAAAATGTACGAAAGTACAACCTTCAGGTAACTTCTTCCCGGCGGGGGGATTAACCATGTGTAACATGGCTCTTGTTAGTTTGTTTGCAAGGTATTCTGTTACTACAAACTTCCTCAGTTTATAAAGCAGTCTTTCGGAGGTATTAATCACATTCAGTGATAGCTCTAGTTGTAATTTGGGGTCATATTGTCCAAGGTTGAGGTCACAAGGGACTGAAATGTGACAAAATTCTGTCTACTTTTCCTCTCCAAAAGCCCTTGTTGGGTTTGCATCAAACTTGATGTAAAGCATCTGCATGATGTCTAGTTTTGCATATTGTAATTTGGGGTCATCATAGAGTCAAAGGTCAAGCTCACAGTGGTTTGTAGGTAGAAAATCTTGTTGACTCGTTTCCTTGAATTTTCATTTAACATTGTCTGAAGCATCATTATGAAGTGTAATTGAGTATATTACAATAATGGGTCATGATGGTGTTTCTTATGTGAGTTGAATTTTTTTGGAAAGATTGTCCTACTCCAGTGGGTTTTTTCTGTGGGAGGTTTAGAGCAGGTAGGGAGACATTAAATTGTGTCTTCTTAAACACATACCTAGTTTTAACTGGATTGAGAAATCCACTCTGGATGCATCACCCAGAATGGAACAAATGACTTATAAGAGAAGGAAAGGTGGCAACCCATTTACAGCTGTATAGACTTAGGTACATTTGGAATCAGGTGTCCGCTTCAGATACACCTTAGTGGAATTCTGGGATAATATGCAAACATTATATAACTATTATACCACATAGCTCCACTGCAGAATACAGTTGTTATATATAAATGCATGTATTACAGGTTGAGATTACATTGAGAGACATCAATGACATGAGCCCAGTATTCTCTGAAAATGTTTACAACATCACTATTGTTGGCACTACGGAAGTTAATGGTGAAGTATTTCGTATAAGAGCAACCGATGGTGATGCAGAAGGAAATGGTCAAGTGTTTTATAGCATTGTTGGTGCAACTGATAATGGTAATTTGAAAAGATTAAAATTAAAATTTGAAAAGTGTGATTAGCCTTGAATACCTGTATGCAGAATTTATAATGATCCAATTTTTCAGAATTTATAAATAATTCTCATGCTTACTATGAGTTTCCTGATCATTTATAGGGTACAAAATTTCATAAAATGTTTGCAATGCCAAAGATTAATCCATTTACAGTAAATGAAACAAGGGAATTGTTAAAAAAACTACATTCTGTCATTTACCATATTGCCTCTAATTAACTTTTTCTATCTAAATTCCACTTCTCTGGTGAATTTTCAACCAAAAATCTTACCTGTTTTAAAGATTTCTTCAAAAGGTAGACTTCAAATTAAAATCCAAACCTTTTGTCAAAATTTAACCCAGAGGAGAATTTGTAATGGAAAAAAAGATTGCATAATTTTTATTTTTTTCATAGTGCCTGGAAGTAAGGTTTTCCATTTTTCAAATGGTGATCTGATAATGTTAGTACAACCAGGTGTCTACAGGAGAAAGGACAATACCGTATTTGACCTTATTGATGCGCCTGCCCTCATTCATGCTCCCCGTATTTTTTTTGTGATAAAAAAAGGCGCGACAAGCATATTCAGTAACAAAAATTGGTGTGCTACCGGAAGTAATTTTGTACTTATAGACACTTATGTAGTTGTGTAGGCCACAGATTGATTGGGGGGTATGTATTGATGTACCGCCAACACAACTGACTTGAAAAGCTTAGTAAATCTTTTTATTATATACCTAACATTGATGCATTAAAAAAACACTGACCAATGTAAACATCTAAATCCGTATTAATGCTCTACCAAATTTGGCATTTTTTTGTTAGGGCATTTCCTATTGGTCTATTAAAAACTCTTGCATGTCCATGACATTAATAATGTTGCTAAATATTGGATCACCTGTGAATAAAGACCACCTGTCAATAAAGACTACTTAAGCTTCTTCCAGAGAGTGGTCTTTGTTCACAGGTTTTACCAACAGTGAGATGTATCATTTGATTAACGTAACTTGCAGGAGACGAATACTTTGGTATTGAAACAGTGACGCAGACATCACCTAATGTAGGCGAAGTTTGGTATCTAGGACAGATCTATGTGAAATCAAGTCTAGAAGATTTATCAGATCGTATGATGTTCAAGCTGTATGTCAATGCAAGTGATCCACCAGCAAATGGTGGTGATAAAACTCCTGATGGTTCATGCATAGTCATTATCACAGTAAGCAAGGGTGTACAGGATCTCAAACCGCAATGGAAGACAACAACTGCCACTATTGAGATTCCAGAGGTATGTACTCCTATTTTAGTCACAAACATCTCTTGTTTATGAAGATAAGGTGATCTTTATTGATTTCAAGATGACTGGGTTGAAGGTCAAGGTCACAGTGACCTGTCATTATACCCCCCTTGTCTATCTGTCTGCATACTCAATCTTGTGGTCGCTAAATTTCAAAAAGCCTTGATCAGAATGTAATGATACTTCACAGAAATGATAAATACCATGCCTGTTTGTGCATGGTCCATGTTTCACAGCACCATAACCAGCAGTATATTAATACAAGCAGTACTGTTATAAGATGAGTTTACATTTGTTTCGATCATATCAGTACAACATACTCTAAAAGCCCTACATGAGCAGTTTATTATAGACTGGCATTTCAAAGCTGTAACTTATGTAACTGCATTTTCGTATTTTCTGCTTGAATTCCAGGAGCAGGCTATTGGCACTAGTGTTATCAGGATGGAGGCTATCCCAGCTGTTAAACCAGCCACAATCCTCTACTCATTTGTAAAAGCTGGGGATGAACTCCGGGATTATGACAGCTTCAATATTGACAGAAACACTGGTTTAATCACAACTACAGCTAGGCTAGACTATGAGGAGAAGAAAATTTACAACGTGAGTGAACAGAACTTCTGAATCAAATATCCATATTTAAATAGCCCTTAGTCAAACTAGGTGCACATTTCAGTTAATCACTTGTTAACCACTTTGAGCAGTGACTTTCCCAAATTATCAGTTGTTTGTTTTGTATTTCATTATAATTTGTATTCTAAAAAGGTTCTGTGCCTAGCAGTGACAGTAGTTGTACTCACAAAGAGAATCAGTTTAGAAAAAAAAATGCACCCCGTGGTCTTATGCGGTAGTTTTATGCAGTTATACCATATTATATTTATGCACAACTATAGGCCAGATTTACTTGAATGTATATATACAAGAACATACATTGTGCCATTTATACTTTATACACAAACATGACCATACACCTTCATCATAAATGCCCACAAAAACAACCATATGCCCAAGCTGTTGTTGTCTACAGTTGCGTCTGTATTAGTGGTCACCTTAACTAAGAAGCCAACTGCCTTTAGAAATTACTGGAAGGTTTTCCATGTTTGTATGATCATTAAAGAAGTCTAGTGGGAAGATTTGGTTACATTTACCTGTCCTGTGACAAATTTACCATCTAGTTAATAAAAATGCAACAAATTTTACTATGAAAGATGTGCGATGAGTCGATTATGCTGTCATCAGACTGAGGTTGATATGTAAATACACCTTTATAAACAAACCACTGGGTTGAATTATCTATGATATATCTGTTGGCTGTATGCTGAACACAGGTTTGACAGTATGGAATCACATGGGTCTGTAGTTGAATTTTACACACAATCTTGGTATGATGTCAGTCCAGTCTTTTATAGTATGACATTGTTGTAACTCAAGTAAATAGTTGTCTCCCTTTTGAATTAGTTCTGCACAGCATCTTGTTTTTAGTAAAAAGAAATAAAATGATATCATATAATTTAGGGACAACTAATGCATTGTATCTGGGTAGTATATGTATTGTTTTCAACTTAATACTTAACTTAGGCCATCATATTCATGCAGTTTGATCATGGCCTGCACTGCTTGCATGTCTGTTTAGATCTTCATTGTGTCTCCAGTGTGATCATGATTTCCATTGTTCACTACTGTGTATAATCATTCAGTCAAAGAATTGTGCCACTGACCAGGCACCCCTTTGAACATTTTGTGGTACTGTCCAAATTGAAAGGTAGCCAGCTAGTTAGACCTGTGAGTCCATTTTTGAAATTTAGTAGGGTCAGGATAAACATTTGAAGATCAGTAATTAACATACATTTTTTGTTTGTTTGTTTGTAGTATATGTCAAATGACATGTCAATCACTGTAAGTTACACGCAAAAGTTTCTATTTTTTCTTTCTGATTTAAATTTCTCAACTCTTAAATTATCGTCAATGTATTTAATGTTTTTATCATCCAGTTTTAAATTATGTCAATATGTTTACATTGTTTGAACACATATATGCATGCATGGATTTTGACACTTGACTTCATTTGCATATGCATGGACAATATACATATTCTTACTCTTTTTTGTACCAGGTAACACATTTAAGTACTAGCACACTCAGAGAGCAGTCGATGGTTCCCATTTCTTTTTTTAGTTGTAACTGTAAGCCCCTAACTGTATTCTGTTTGAAATGGTTTAGACCAGTCGTATTATGGGAATAAAATGTTGGATGGTTTTTCTATCAGATTCCTTCAGATCTAGTTGATTTTATACATAACTCTAGTTGACAAGAAACAACAGTTCTGAAACCTGTGGCTAAATTTCAAAAATGAAAAACAGAAAAAAATTGTTGAACATTGGGTGATCCCTTTACCAAATTCTTTCAAATGATACCAGTTTGTGAAAAAAAAGTTGCCAAAATTTAATGGTAGCACTAGTTTTCTATAATTATCTAGTAATATATTTTGGAAATTTTGAAAATCTCATGTCTGAAAGCACTGGCCTAGTTTCAAATAATTCATTAGAATTGTTGCCGAGGTGAAACTGTGTCAATTTCGTTCATATTACTTTTGTTTGTGAAAAAGATTATGGCCGTAAGGGTAGAGCTGTTATCAATATTGCATAAAAGCAGAAATTGTGAAAATGTTAGTCATTACCTGTATTACCTGTGAATGTAGGTGAATGGTGCAGGATTATTGTCGCTTGATACTGTATACCAAAAATAAAAGTTGGCAAAGTCTATATACATGTACATGTTGTGTAGCTTACAGTTAAGGGAAATTGTTATTTAGAACACAAAAAATGTTGACTTACAAGGTAAACCATCTATTAGAAGTTAAACAAGACTTAGTCATAATTATTATTCTGTGCTAGGCAATCAGATAAAACGTCAAATTTTAAGAAAAGCGTCAAAGTGTCAGAATTGGATAACAAAAATCATAAAGCTAGCTAAACTGATATCTGGAGTAACTGTTAGATACTGATGAAACATTTCAAAATGCAGTCATTTCTTTCTTTACTGCCATTCACAGTCATGTCATGTAAGAATCATAATGTCATTGCCATTCACAGTCATGTCATGTAAGAATCATAATGTCACTGCCATTCACAGTCATGTCATGTAAGAATCATAATGCCACTGCCATTCACAGTCATGTCCAGTAAGAATCATAATGTCACTGCCATTCACAGTCATGTCATGTAAGAATCATAATGCCACTGTCATTCACAGTCATGTCATGTAAGAATCATAATGTCACTTCATTCACAGTCATGTCATGTAAGAATCATAATGTCACTGCCATTCACAGTCATGTAGAATCTTAATGTCACTGCCATTCACAGTCATGTCATGATGTCACTGCCATTCACAGTCATGTCATTTAAGAATCATAATGTCACTGTCATTCACAGTCATGTCATGTAAGAATCATAATGTCACTGCCATTCACACTCATGTAGAATCTTAATGTCCAAGTTACAGTGTACAGTAAATGAATTACCGTTTGTGATAAATTGTTATATAGTAATCCTAATTATTTGATCTTTTACTTTACATCTGCTATGTTTCCATATTATCCATATTTTCTATGATTGAATCATTTATGATCATGGATCATTAATTATGCATGGAGCATTATCACTTATTCTCTGCAACAAAACTGAAAGCAGCATAAGTTTGTACTATTGGTATGTTTAACGTCCATTTTCTTGAAAATAATACAGGGTACAAGTCTTACACCACAAAGGGAATTTGTAGTAAGTGCAATGGACAATTCCAGAAATACTTAGTGTGTGCTAATTTTCTTATATCATTCTATACAATATTGCCTTTTCTATGTTTGATTGCTTTGTTGTTTTGTGGTGTTTATATAGAGTTTTGATAGAATCTAGTCTGCTTCACTTGTTACAGGCCCACTAAGTGGTGTCTTATACAAGCTCAAAACCTACAGCTAGTATGTGTGGTTAAAGACCCAATGCATGATCTGTTTTACAGGCTAGACTGGTATGTTGAACTTGTAACAGATCTTCGACAGATTCCTATATGTAATAATGTACAAAGTGTACATATCAAATGTAAACAATAATCACTGTCATGTACTGTGTATAATACTCCAATTCACTGCGGGTCGATTTATAACTTGGCATCTAAGTGCTCACATTTATTTTTCAAGAAAATTCTTTATAAGGAAATAATAAAAGAGACAATTCTGCATGTGTGGGACTTTTAAAGTGTATGCAGACTCAGATATGAAATTGTTGATTTATGGGTATGGAAAAATCTAAACACACTTGGTTTTCTCTATATATTCTCTCTACATTAAAAGTTGATTAGTGATGTCTGTGTTTAATAAGGAAGGTGTTATGTTATGAGACCATGTTGCTTGAATTTATTCATTGTTTCAGGGTTATTTTTGGCCTGTATATTGTTGGTACGTTTAGTTGTGGATCCAAGGGGCTGCATTGAAGAATAAAACAGTTTAAAACAACTCTTTTAATTCATTCTGTGAAGTGCAGTCTGTATACAAACATACAAAGGGAATAACTCACTTGTGAAAG
Organism: Saxidomus purpurata; assembly: GCA_022818135.1. Lineage (NCBI taxonomy): Eukaryota > Metazoa > Mollusca > Bivalvia > Venerida > Veneridae > Saxidomus > Saxidomus purpurata. The sequence continues at coordinate 5,376,612 of JAFMSR010000002.1, read as the reverse complement.
GTTAAATACATGTCTAATATAAAATCTGTTTAGTTCTAATTAATACAATTAGTAGATGAACTAAACTGTTTAATTTCAATTAATACAAAAACTCAGTACAAACATGTACTGTATATAAAATCAATCAGTACATAACCTATTAAATTCTAATTAATACAAAACTCAGTATAAACATTTACTCTGGTTTACATTTACTTTTTATTTCTTAAAATGATAAATTATACCAAGAGTTAAATATTTGAATTAAGCAAAATCAACATAATTCTTACTTGTATTGAAGAATAAAACAGTTTAAAACAACTCTTTTAATTCATTCTTTGAAGTGCAGTGACCAGCAAGCTTATGTGACAGTTTATATAGGCAAGAGAAGTGACATCCTGTCTATAATTATTGTGGGGTTTCCTTGTCCTAAAGCTAACTTGCATTAGCTTGCTACCTGACCTATCAGTTAGGTTGTCATTTGAGAATTACTAAACATTTCTCATTCTAATTCCTGCACTTTGATAAGAACTATGTGATTTCTCCAATATATGTAATGTGAGCATAATTACATTGTATATAATAATATTGTATATACACAAATTCTAAAAATGTTGAAACAAAACAAAACATTTCTCTAAAAATAAATCTTTGTGAAAATTGTATTCATCTTTCACAATAAGTCTATATATGTTTTGTGGAAGAGAGTTAGAACAACTGTTTTTATACCTCCAGATACAAAGTATATGGGGGGTATATTGGAACCATGCTTGTTTGTCAGTCTGTCCGTTAATATTTCTGGGACTAAAAACAACTTTCTTGAATTCAATGAAACTTTACCTTAGTGATAAGTACCATACTTAGTTGTGCATATCATTGGAATGTTGTGCTAGGATACTTTTACATTGAGTTACTGCCCTTTGATTTTTCATACATAATGTTGTAAATAGAGCAGTTTGTTTGTGCTATTTCTTGGCAAACACTGGCTAGAATTCAATGATAATTCACAGGAGTGATAAGTATCAAGCCTAGTTGTGCATATTGTTGATATTTTAAGTGTGAATAATTTTTCATTGAGTTATGTCCCTTTGATTTTTTAGCTCGACTATTCGAAGAATAAGGAGACTATTGCACTCGCCCCAGCGTCGGCGTCGGCGACGGCATCTGTGTTGGTTAAAGTTTTTCATAAAGTCAAATATCTTGAATACTATCAAAGGTATTGACTTGAAACTCAAACTATATGTTTACCATCAACATCTTCACCTGAGGAAACAATCCCCATAACTCTGTTTTGATTTTTGACAGATTTATGCCCCTTTTTAACTTAGAAATTTTGGTTAAAGTTTTTTATAAATTCAAATATCTTGAATACTATCAAAGGTATTGACTTGAAACTCAAACTATATGTTTACCATCAACATCTTCACCTGAGGAAACAATCCCCATAACTCTGTTTTGATTTTTGACAGATTTATGCCCCTTTTTAACTTAGAAATTTTGGTTAAAGTTTTTTATAAATTCAAATATCTTGAATACTATCAAAGGTATTGACTTGAAACTCAAAGTATGTGTCTACCATCAACATCTTCACCTGAGGAAACAATCCCCATAACTCTGTTTTGATTTTTGACAGATTTATGCCCCTTTTTAACTTAGAATTTTTGGTTAAAGTTTTTTATAAATTCAAATATCTTGAATACTATCAAAGGTATTGACTTGAAACTCAAACTATATGTTTACCATCAACATCTTCACCTGAGGAAACAATCCCCATAACTCTGTTTTGATTTTTGACAGATTTATGCCCCTTTTTAACTTAGAAATTTTGGTTAAAGTTTTTTATAAATTCAAATATCTTGAATACTATCAAAGGTATTGACTTGAAACTCAAAGTATGTGTCTACCATCAACATCTTCACCTGAGGAAACAATCCCCATAACTCTGTTTTGATTTTTGACAGATTTATGCCCCTTTTTAACTTAGAATTTTTGGTTAAAGTTTTTCATAAAGTCAAATATCTTGAATACTATCAAAGGTATTGACTTGAAACTCAAAGTATGTGTCTACCATCAACATCTTCGCCTGAAGAAACAATTCCCATAACTCTGTTTTGATTTTTGACAGATTTATGCCCCTTTTTGAATTAGAATTTTTGGTTACATTTTTTTATAAGTCAAATATCTATAGGTATTGACTTGAAACTCAAACTATATGTTTACCATCAACATCTTCACCTGAGGAAACAATCCCCATAACTGTGTTTTGATTTTTGACAGATTTATGCCCCTTTTTACCTTAGAATGTTTGATAAAAGATTTTATAAAGGCAAATATTTTGAATACTTTCAAAGGTATTGACTTGAAACTCAAATTATGTGTCCACCATCAACATCTTCACCTGAGGAAACAATCCCCATAACTCTGTTTTGATTTTTGTTAGATTTATGCCCCTTTTTAACTTAGAATTTTAGTTAAAGATTTTTATAAAGTCAAATATCTTGAATACTATCAAACGTATTGACTTGAAACTTAAAATGTATGTTTACTATCAACATCTTCACCAATGTTTTTGATTTTTGACATATTTATGCTCCTTTTTAACTTAGAATTTTGTCACAGTTTTTACCAGACATTATTAGAAATACTCGAAATGGCTTACTTTTGAAATGTCATAGAATAATTATGCAGCATGCAGCGGGCATGCTTTTTTAATTTTAAACATATCAATTTTGAAACGTTACAAAGTTATTCATGATCAAATATACAAGGTCATGTATTTCTTTGAAATTATCCCCCCCCTTCTCCCACCAGTTGGCTTACAGAATCCAGAGTAAGTCAACGCATGTATTGTACATTTACATAGGTCTTTGAACAAGTTTCATATCTTTGACCTTAATTCTGATAGACAATTACACAAAACACCTGTTCTTAGACAAAAAAAACATTTTACCGACAAGCTTTCGAATAGTCGAGCGTGCTGTCATGAGACAGCTCTTGTTATGCATGTAGTTAACCTTGAGTTGTTTGTTACGGTGTGCTGTTTCTCTGTGACCACTACCTGAAAATCAATGAAACTTCAAAGCTAAGTTGTGCATATCATAGGCATGTTAAATTGTGCTCAAAAAAATTTACAGCTGGATTCAATTGGAACTTACATGTTATCCCACAAACAACCAAACTGTGTGTCCAGCACCCATATGTGTCACAGCAGCCAGCAATAAAAAGAAGAATAACTGGGTCAAGGTGGCATCTGGGGGTTTTATCACATTCAGTGATAGCTCTATTTGTGTGTAACTGTATAATATTCAGAGATAAATTCATGTACTTAAATGTCGGAAATATCAATTTTTAGCTCGACTTTTCGAAGAAAAGGGGAGCTATCCTACTCGCCCCGGTGTCAGCGTTGGTGTCACACCTTGGTTAAGTTTTTCGTACCACCCCACTTTATTTTAAAACTATTAGAGGTATGGCTTTGAAACTTACCATACTTGTTTACCATCATAACCTCCATCTACAGACTAGAGTACATAACTCTGACAAGGTTTTTGACAGAATTATGCCCCTTTTTTACTTAGAAAATACATTGAATATGGGTAAAATCCACTTATTGCCTTAACACTTTGAGATTTTGCTTTGAAACTTTTTGAATGCTTGTTTACATCATTACCCCCATCTGTAGGCAAGAGAAGGTAACTCTTTCAGGGATTTGTTTTAAAAATTAAGGCCCTTTATTGACTTAGAATCTTGGTTATGTTTTTCGTACCAGTCCACTTTTTGATTAAACTGTTTGAGATATTAATATGAAAGTTGGAATACTTGTAAACCATCATGATGACCAAAACATGGGAGAAGGTAATTCTGTCAAAGATTTTATTTGAATTATGGCCCTTTTTGACTTAGAAACTCAGTTAAAATTTTCATTCTTGTCCACTTGTTGACTTAACCATTTGAGATATTACTTCGAAAGTTGAAGTACTTATGTACCATCATGAGACCAATTGTAGAAGAGAAGATAACCTGTGAAAAGTTTCTTGATTTGTACTTAGAAATTCCTAGTTAAAGTCTTGTGTGACCTTAACTGTTAAAGTTTTGTTTTATGGGCAAGCACTAAAAAGTCGAGCGCACTGTCCTACTGACAGCTCTTGTTGAATACCTAACTAATCCTTGTTATATCTTATTTTATTTGTATTTCTCTTTCATTATCACAAAATGCTCAGTACTTCTACAAATGCTTTTCTTTTGCTCCCCATATTTCATGACTCTAGTCTGCTTGTTAGCCACACATTGATGTTGATCTCAAATTTTGAAGTTCTAATGTAGTATTCTTCAAACTGGGTCACATTATGCTTATTGGCAAAATGAATGTCTGGATCATGTTCAATAACCAGTACAATGATCCCAGTAAAACCAGATTCTGACTGTTAAAATATTATATATAATTATAATAATTGGGGGCAATGATATAGTACAAAACTTGGTCTTATTTTCATTTGTTTGACAGTACACATTTCTTCATTTTCTTACCCAAAGCTAAGCAAGGCCGCTTTGTAGCTTTTTATGCCCCTGAGGGGTGGTATATTAAAATCGCACCGTCCATCTGTCCGTCCGTCCGTCCGTCCGTCCTCACTTACACATTCGTGTCCGGACTGTCAAGGTCACACTTAGAGTTTGAAAGTAATGGATGCCTCTATATATGCATACATGCATACATTCGTGCCCGGACTGTAACTTTGTCATGCATTGAAGGACTTGGCACAAATGTTCAGCACATCAAGCTGATGTGTCGCGTGCAAGACCCATGTCCCTACCTCAAAGGTCAAGGTCACACTTAGTGTTTAAAAGAAATGGAATACTGTATGCATGGTAACTCTGTCATGCATGGAAAGATTTTAAACTTACATAGCATATTTATTGAGCACATGGAGAGGATACAGACTATGAGACACCTCTTTCGGGGGCATTCATCACTTGTGAGGGACAGCTCTTGTTTAAAAGCTTACCTTGTCCATTCCTTTAGTATTACTTGCCAGGTCATTCACACATTGTGTTGACATCCTTTTCAAGACAACTGTATTGTATTAACAGTTTTCTAAATATTCCTCATCTTGTTGCTTTAACAATCTTTCATTCCCATTTTACTTTCTGACTCAGTTTATTTTAGTGGAACATTCCCTGTTGTTCCTTCAAACTGTACGGGCTGAATTATCTATACTGGTATTACTTCTTACATGAAAAATATCTTTCAGCTTCTGCCATTTCTTGTAGGATTTAGTGAAAGTGAAACTTTGTTTTTAAACTTTGAATAAAATGTAGATAATAGCCTGAGAGATAGTCGTATGACAGGCAGAAATTTGTCCTTTAAGACTGTTGCGGCCATTACTTTTTCTGTTCTAAGCTTTCCAGAATATTATTCAAGCTGTCTAAAAATAGTGGACTGAAAGCTATTGTTTCTTTTTCATTTTACCTATTTACATCAATATTTGTTTAATAATGTAAAAGAAAACCTCTCATAGTGTTCTCTCAGAACATGCCAACAGTATTATACTCAGAAAATAATTTAAAATCTTTTAAAGACTAATTTAAAGGGCAAATATGTTTCAACTCGGACCTTTCTACAAGATATGACATGATGATTTCAAAGTGATAGGTATTACTGGTGTAGTACAGCACTTCTGCTTCCTTGTCCACTGAGTGTCTGCTAAACACACTGAAGGTCCAAGGTTTGAATCCTGCTTTTGACTTTTGTGTAGGTATTGTTCAAGGCTGTATATCCTTTTTCTAGAGTTCAGAGCAAGATCCAAATCCAAGACATTCATTTGTTCAATGAACATTTTGCCATATTGGCACAAAAGCTAGCTGTTGGGCAAGGAAGTAGTGCTGTCCTATACCTCTACCACAGTTTCTCTATTGAATGAACTATTGATATGATAATGTGCTATTGAGTGTTGGTTAAGGTTTTAGTTTAGACAAAAATTGGTATTGCATATTAAATTAGAGCTTTTGATACATAGGTACACTGCACAGTTTTGGAATTTTGTGTGCTTTGCACTCTCTAATTTTAGTATTTTTTAATGGATATCAGTACCAAACCTGGAGAAAGTGAAAATGGAGAAGTTATCTCAGTCTCCAAAATTCAATTATCAGCCAGATGGCTCCAGAATTTCAATCCCTGTATTGTGGAAAATTTGAGAAAAAAGCTCTGTATGTTATTGTACATTATCCGACACAAATAGTGCTTTATCTGATCAAAAACCAAAAACAAGTCAAAATGATTATTCGGATATTGGTCTGGTGAGTTTAATACCCAAGCAGATCACTGCAGACAATCTTAAAGTTTGTGAAATTTCAGTGGGTCCCACTATCTACAGTTCATTTGTTGTCCAAATTGAAAGCTGTTTGACTACATTTTAGAAATTCAGCAGGGTACAAGTATAGCATCTAAGCTGTTTTGTTACCTGATTAAAATGTAAGATAAATTGCTTCTTTTAGTAGTTTTATAAACATTAATAGATAACAATGCTTGAAATATTTAATTTTAATAACAAAAATGTGTAATAGCATGACCCTATTTATTATTTTTAAGTCTCTGGGTTGAAGACCAGAACTTTTCTTAAAAGGCTTTAATTACTTTACTGAAGATGTCTGACTGTTGCTATGGTTACTGATTTCAGTTGTTGGTCTTGGCAACAGATTCTCTGAACTCAAGCTTGACCAATCAGTACTTGCTGGTGGTTCAACTTACAGACATAGATGATAACAATGTTTCATTTGCTGATTGCCCAGACAAAGTGGTAAGTGAAAATTCCACATATTAATTTAGTTACCTTAGCTTCTGTTATATTCCACAAATGGAGAGCATATTGTTACCACATTGTTCATGCATCTGTCATACTAAATTTTGTCCATACAAAGGGAGAAAATTGAAAATGATTGAGACATTGATGAAGACCACTTAGAGGAAGTGCAGTGATAAAGAATTGTTAAGGTTGATGACTTGAAATCAGTAGGTCTCCCACTGAGAATTATGGGTTTGAGCCCAGCTATTGACCACCTCACTCTTAATGATAGAATGCAGCTGGGTTTTCTTCATTCACTGTATTTCACTACGTTAAATTTTACAGGTGGGAAGTTAACCTAGCCATTTTCACTGGGAAGGCTCAGCACTAGACTCCAATCCTCTGCAGGCTCATTATTGAAAAAAATCACTTTTCATTTTTTAGCTCATCTGGCTTTGCCAGGGTGAGAAATTCTGATGGATGATTGTCCGCCATCGGTCAACATTTTGATTCAAATGACATCTCTGAAACCACTAGGCCAATGTTGATGAAACTATGCAGGGATGTTCCTTGCATAAAGCTCTACCAAAATTAGTCAAAGAATTTTATTCCATGCAGAACTCTGGTTGCTATGGCAACAAATAGGAAAAACTTTAAAAATCTTCTCCTCTGAAACCACAAGGCCTAGAGCTAAGATGTTTGGCATGAAGCATTGGCTAGTAGACCTCTACCGAGATTGTTCAAATTATGCCCCTGGGATCAAAATTGACCTTGCCCGGGGGGGTGGAGGGTCATTTGTTTTAAAAAGATGTATATAGGAAAACCTATTTGGTATATAACATTGTCTAGTGATCTTCAACCAGACAATTGGACTTGTACCAAGGTGAGCGATATAGGGCCATCTTGGCACCCTTGTTTTACATGCAACTGACAAGTTAAAGATAATGGACTTATATCATTGTTACTGCAGTATAGTGTACCAGAATATGCAAGAGTGGACGAAGCTCGTCCAAGTGGGGTGTTTGTGTACACTGCAAGGGCATGTGATAGAGATTATCCACCATTCAACAAAGTCAAGTACTCCTGGTTCATTGACAGTGCCTACTGTAAGTAGTGTTCTTAGAGAAAATTTAGGGCACAAGATTTTTCATTGAAGAAGAAAATTTAAGGGTTACCAGCAGTCTCTTAAGCAGTAAGTGATTACAAATGTTTATGGCCGTTTCATGTATACACCAAAGCTGAACTGATACTGAAGTCTCGTTGTTCATGTAAATGAGAATGGTAGACACTGCAGATGAAAATGAAAATTCGGGTCTGTGTTATCTCAACATTTAAAACCATTGATGCTTTGTTCCATACGCATTGTCTTTCTTGAACTTCAACGAAATTAATAATCATTTTATTTTGTAATTATACACAACTGCTTAAGAGACTGGATTTTGTGTCTATACACAGCTAAATAAAGCTACATTAAGTGACCGAACCAGAACAAATTTAACCATAAAATTCATGTATGTTAAAGCCCTTGATGGTTGTGATGTATTGTTTTGGGATCTGATTGGTTTATTGTCAGTGTATAATATGAAATGGCTTATTCTGATCGGCGTTACGCAGTCACCTAGATCATATATGTCTTTCCTTTATATAATTCTACATTCATGACAGAACAAAGAATATATTTCATCATATGATCTATAGATAAACTACCGCTATATTTCATTGGTCAAGAGCTTGATCAACAAAGCAAAATAGATTTTCTTTTTGATATTTTTTAAGGATAAAATCTCTATATTTGGAACAGATATTGTGACTGGTAGTACTTGCACCATTTGAAAGATTTGTGAGTGGCCTGCTGCATTACATCATTTAACACTTGATGATCCAACATTTTATTTTAGTAAAGAATGGAAAGGCATGAAATAAGAGTTATGTTTTTTATTGTAATTAGTTTCAATATCTGTAATTGTTGTATTATAATAATAGGTTCTGCTGAAAACCTGAACGTGTTCACACTGAATGAAACCACTGGTCAGGTATTTACGCAGAGGCCGCTGGACCGAGAGGATACAGCCAAATACACACTGTGTATCGAAGCTTCTAGTCCGGAGAAAACAAACCCAGAAAAAGATTTACAGTCTCTCAACCGGACAAACAAATTGCTGTTTGTTGAAGTCACAGTTGATGACAAAAACGACTTAGGACCCAAATTCTACGAGCCAAAAGTCACAACAGGTGATATATTTGCAGAATTTACTATTGACTGATATGCAAACATAGAAACAATACAAAAAAATGTGTACACAATGTTAAATATAACAATTAACTGAATATATATGTCATGGATGATTTTTTTAACAAGCTCTTTTTGCTGTTTGGGCTTATAGGCAGATAGGACAAAATGTTTTCAAGCTTGCAACATAGAAAGCTTTGATGGAGAATTGTATTTCAGACCACTTGGATTAAGGTCAAGGTCTCTGTGACTGAAATAAGTTAAATCTTTTCAGCTCAATCACTCATGCAAAATATATGATATTACCTCATAACTTTTTCTTTGGGTAACTTACGAGAAGAGGGACATTAGTTTTGAAATTGGGGTCATTAGGGTTGTTATTAGAAAAGAAATAGAAAACTATTTTTCAGGAGATAATTAAGTTTGGAATGAACTACAATATATTGTGTTTTTTTCGCGTGCTTCAAGAGAATCGCGAATTTAAGAATCGGAGAAAATTTCACAATTTTTGCGATATTGCCAATATTCCTACTTTCAGTTTGCATACGGGTGTGATTGCACAAAATTTAATGTTTGGTAGCAAAATCAATATCGAGAGTTAATAACACGATTAGTACATTACCTAGCATGAACTGTATAATTATCATATTAAATTAGGTGTCTGTTATTTACCTGAAATCACCATCGGAGCAGGTGTTAAAAACTAACATCTGTATTATACAAGATAATTGAGCATTAAAGCAGTTGAAACTTGCAAAAACTATGCGAAAATCATTATCGATGTGCCATAAAATGAACATACATGATGTTTTACTAATTATTGTTTATTTTAGCAAAGAAATAAAACAACCGGAGCAGTTCGGGATACCGGTTTATAGCACTGTCACACAGTGACTTCCCTTTATTTATAACAAGACTCATGATAATTTTCACCCTTTTTTAAAATCGCGAAAATTAGAATCGCTGAAATTAAATCGGGACCAAAACTGCGAAATTTGATGTACGCAAATAACTCAATAACTCAAATGAAGAATCAGGTATTGCAATAATACTTCCAGTTCAGACAATTTGTAAGGTGTGGAAGGTTAGTACTGACTACTGAGATCAGTTTCAAAGAGGTTATCATTACTAAAATAAAAAAGAAAAGTTCCAACCAATAACTGAAGTTTTGAATGACCTACTTTTTATGGACCAGTCCTGATGAACTGCAAGTTTATATAGAGATATTATTACAGAGACCTGGCCTGCTGTGCCCTTTTGGGCTGCTGGGGACATGGTCAATAAATAAAAGAAATGATTTTACAGTAACAGAGTTTCAGCTCAGTAACTTTAATAAGGAATGAGTTTCAGCTCACTTACTTAAATAAGGAATGAGTTTCAGAACACTTACTTAAATAAGGAACGAGTTTCAGAACACTTACTTAAATAAAGATAGAACACTTGTAAATAAAGAATGAGTTTCAGCACACTTACTTAAATAAAGAATGAATGATGGTTTCAGCTCACTTACTTAAATAAGGAATGAGTTTCAGAACACTTACTTAAATAAGGAATGAGTTTCAGAACACTTACTTAAATAAGGAATGAGTTTCAGAACACTTACTTAAATAAAGAGTGAGTTTTACCTCACTAACTGAAATAAAGAATGAGTTTCAGCTCACTTTATTAAATAGGGAATGAGTTTCAGCACACTTACTTAAATAGGGAATGAGTTTCAGCACACTTACTTAAATAGGGAATGAGTTTCAGCAAACTTACTCAAATAAGGAATGAGATATTGCAGTAGATCTTGCTGTACGAGAAGAGAAGAGTTAGTATTGTATTTGTTGCCATTAGGGCAAAGGTCAAGTTCACTGTTACTAATAATAGAAAGTAGTTTGGAATGACATACACTTACAAAATCTTCATGTACATACATGGGATCAGTTAATATATTAATTCAGGAAATATTGATTCCTTTAATAAAGCTATATTAAAGTGACATTATGCACATTTTTTTCAAGTAAAAATCCAGCTGAAAATGGTGTGTGTACAAAAGTGTAGAGGAAATAATAACTTTTAACCCAATACACCAAACCCTTCCCGCTACCAGTATGAAAAAATAACTTTGAAAATATTGATTTTCTTATTTGACTGGGAGAGTCAATTTAAGAAAAGAACAACTGCATGCAGGAGTTGCTTCCCTTCCACTGCCGAAATCTCTACCAACATCAACAACGACACATTCAACTATCATTTTATCAGTCTGATTTTTTTATATCTAAAGCACCAACTTCAAATACTAATGCGGCATAATCATTAATTTAACACATTTAAATGCACAGCAACCAAAAATTGCTTTTATAAAACTGTCACCAAAAATACACTTTGTGCAGTAATATGTGCATAATGTCACTTTAATGAATTGAAAAATGTAATAACAGTTTCTTGATATGCAGTTGAACCTAGTTTAGTGGTTCAGGACCACCATGACCCTCTTGTTCTTACAACATTTGATCAAACTTTTTATGTTATGTAGAATTGCTATCGTATGTACCCTACAGCAGATTTAGAGCATTTTTCTGTACACATCTTTCAGTTATGTTACCATACCCTGATCCAGAAATATCAGTTGCAGAGGCATATGATAATGACGGTCCTGGAAATGATCGTATCAGATATACGATTGAAAATATTGATTTCACGATTCGTGGAAAAACACAGAATGCTCCTACAGCCTTCACAATAAATGCAAATGACGGGAAAATAGGGATAAATGCTCGAGAATATACTGATAATGTAGGAGGTTACTTTGATATTACGGTGAAGGCTCAGGATTATAATGGTGCTCCTGTACCAACTGACAGTCAGTTACAGAGGGTAAGTGATTTTCATAAGAATTATTTTTTCGAAAAAAAAAACAACAAAAGAATTAAAACTGTAGTTTAGATACTAGATTACCAGGAGTTGAATACACACATTGGAGTCAGGACCTCCTTATCTGTTGATGGTTTCTATATGTTTTACAAGGAACGGTTCATAGCATTAACTATGGTAACCACTGGTTACTTTAGTGGTGGATGCATTATTTACATTGCTACCAAAATGTCAAATCATCCATGTGTTTAGTGACTTTTTCATTTTCTCTATTTGAAAGTCGCTGTAGACAATCTTTACTGTACTCTTTCCAAATTTGGGCGAATCATTTTAATATTTCAAGTCTGAGAAATAAAGCAACTGCAATATGGTTCTTTTGTAGGCATAAACTATTGTGTACAGACATAAAGTTAATACTGTTTTGTAAAGTCTATTCCTGTAAGTTTATAACATATACACCTGAACAATTTCTTGTGTTTATACAGTTGTAAAATTTTGTACATATATACACAAAATTGTAGGCAAGTATATTGATATATTTTGATGAATCAAGTTGAGTTAATTATCCTGGGCATGACATTCTCTTCTGGTTTCAGGTCTACGTAACGGATCGGGCCCATCGTATCCGAGTTGTGTTTGATGAACCAGCTGATGAAGGCGTTGATCAGAAGGCAAAGAATATGATTAAGTAATATTTTGCTCTGTTTAAAAACATCCTAAACCTCTTTGTATGTATGTATTTATTTCAGTACCAAGTACCAAGGATAACACAATAAAGAGCAAGCTCTTATTTCCATTGTGGTCCTTTATTTTAGAGACAGAGGCAGATACAAGGGAATCCGGGTACCAGACCCTAGCTCTTACGAATAGACCCCTCGGTTCTTTTCTACGTGCCCGGCGTATAGCACCGATACACGTGAGACTACCTCTGGGTTTCTAACCAGTTCATCTCAGATAGGTGGGAAACACTGAAAAGCGTTTCTGAAATATCGGCCGAGAATCGAACCGGGGACATCCGGATTGGTAGTCCAGAGCGTTAACCACTTGGCCACTACACCACCTTCTTTACATCAGGTGCTTTATGAATTGTAGAATAAGTGAAAGTTAAGTCCCAAGTCAAAAACAGTACTGAATAAAGTTATGATTAACCCATACACTACTAAGTTTCTAAAACGTACATGTCTGCCTCTTTCAGTTTAGAAAATTTAGAAATTTTACACAATAGTGAATAGAACATTATGGTTCTAACATTATCCTATCAGTAAATTTCTTTTTCTATATTAATAAAGTCAATGTGATCTTGGGACTTTAACTGTTTAATATGCATATGACAGTAGCATCAGACAATCAGTCGTTGAATATTTAGCGCAGATATGTGGCATCTACATTTTTTTGTATATTCAGAAGACTTTGATGAGTTTTTACATTATAGGGAACTAAATGACAGGTTTGGAGATGCTGGAATGTACTTTGAGATTGAGACAATTTCATACCATGCAGTCTCCAATAATGCAGATCCTTCATTTGACAAGTAAGTTATGATAGTGATGCCTGCTTTTGAAGAAGTAGGGGTATATTGCTTAGCAGCTGTTGGTCAGTGGAACTATAGCTTGGTTAGTAGGTAGACCTTTGTTTTCTGCTTAGTAACTTAAGAAGGCTTTAATCCATCCATCTCAAACTTGGTAGGAACTTTTGTCATGGACAGTAGATGAACCTTTTGATTTGAAGTCACAGGGTGAAAGGTCAACATCACAGTGACCTTTCATTTAAAAACTGTTTCTGTGCAGTACCTAAACAATACATTACTACAGGGCTTTAGGCTTGCTAGAAGTGAAGCTTATGAAAAATAAATGATCCCTATTGATTTTGGATCACTGAGTCAAAGTTCAGGGTCAAAGTGACCTAAGGTCTTCAGAATTGGAAGGGTTATAGTTTATGTAGAGAAAACGATCCCTGTCGATTTTTGGGTCACTGGGTCAAAGGTCAAGGTTTAAAATTATGACATTGAGTTTTAAAATTGTTTTACATTTAATAACTCAACTAACTTTTGACCTTTAGTACCTTCAACTTTGCTAGGATTAATGTTTGTGAGAAGCTGATGACCTCTTAGTATAATTGATCCCTATTTATTTTGGGGTCACTAAGTTAGATATCAAGGTTGCTGTGACTACGAGTTGAATAACACTTTCCAAATCTGGTGGGGTATATTGGTTGAGGTAGTTGTCTCATATGTCACCAGTCAGGCAATGCTTACAAATATGAATTCTTTTATTACTAAAGCTTATGACTTAAGGTCACTTTTTATTCTACCTTGACATAGTTACCCTCTATTGCAAATCAGCAGTTTCTTCCATTGCATCTATTGTGTGGGAGTGGGGTTGGAAACAGTTTACAAAATCTCATGTATTTCCTTAAACATTCACTGTATCAGTTCTAGCAATATCTAAATTATGTGTACAAACTTTTGTGCCTTGGTGTTCATTTTGCCAGTTTCTGTACCTTTGTAGTTACTGTTAGTAAAGTTTTGTAAGTTTACATAACTATGGAATAAGTCTGCAATGGCACATGGGTTCCGTTATGGGCAGGTAGTAATCCAATAGAATTGACAGGATGATATTGAACTATACCAATCTCAGAATTCCAGTTCGAACTTGAAACTGCTAGCCTCATTTAGAAGTAAAGATATAATAAAAGTTATTTTGATACATTGGCTAAGATAGTTTAACTACATTATTTTGTTTTTTGTAGGACGGATGTGTGTCTAGTCGTGGTGGAGAAGGATGTAGTGTTGTCACAAGTTAGCGCATCGTCACGCCTTACAGAAAATGACAACATGGCAGATATTCTGGAGAAATACGGTGCAGCTGATCCTGGGGTAAGTCCTCATTGCATCTAGAACCTGACACAGGGATTGATCATGAAACTTTGTATTTGCATCTTTGTATTTAACAAAGACATACTACATCTAGTTTCATGAGCCATCAGTCCTCTGCCTTCAGGATATCATTTAGTTATCCTGTACATTTATTAAACTATCTAAAGCAATAAAAAAAAAATACTGTATCGTATGGCTACCTGCATTTTTGCAAGTATGTTGATTTGAATATGACTTGAATCATTGACATTTAATGCAACATTTAGTTTCAGAAAGTTGATACTGATATTTTCACTTAGCACTTATATTGATATTCAGAGCAGTTTGTGTACAGAAGCAGTTTCCATATTTATTAGTCTTGACTATTACCACAGCAAAGACTCAAACATTTCCGCTTCTATGGATAGACCTGTAACAGGTATAATGCTATTTGGGAGTACTTACAATGCCGAAAGTTAGGCAGTGTCGTTTTTATAAAGTAGACTAAGTCAAGCAGTGTCACTTTTATAAAGTAATGATTCTTCAGTCATGCAAGTTACATATACTAGTGTTTAATATCTCCAACATTTAAATATTTCAGTCATGTGACCCAGCTGTGAGCATGTATCCTGTTGGTTGGGAGAGCTACTGGTGGGTCCTCGTCGCCTTCGCCATATTCATATTTGTCTGCTGCCTCATATCCATAGTGCTTATATGTGTGTTATACAAACAGTAAGTATAATTTCTTCATACCTTCGTCATTGATGGTCATGTTTTATTATTCATAATGAAATTGAAAAGAAAGAAAAATATTCCATGGTCTTATTTTGCTAAGAACAAGTTTGTAACAGTTATTTTTATCATTACCTGTAACACAGGTTTAGCTACATATATACTGTGTTTACTTGAAGGTTTGCTTAACACAGAGTAACTAACAGACTCCTTTCATCTAGACTGTTCTTTAGGGTTAATTCTTTTAGGGTTTTTATTCAGTAATCAAAACTATCTTTTCAATAACATAAAGTTAAATTAATGTTCAGAACAATTTATTGGAACAACTATTCTGTTTTCAGGTACAAACAATACATGGACTCTAGAAAAACATGTAAGTTTATTTATTTGCCTTCCTAAAGTAGACTTGTCTGTATTTGAATATGGACTGTGCCATTATTTGTCTAGAGGGATGCTCATTGAAAAATTGCAGACTGAGACAGATGTGCAGGCTGATCATGATCTGCACTGGTTGCAAAGGCACAAACACCTGCTTGTTGTAGCAGATAATTTATGGAGACAAAATGACACTCAGTAGTAATAATTTTGTAGACACATACCTGATACTCTACATATACTAATCTATATGATAAAATGTACAGAGTTTGGAGAAATCATGAATTTTGTAAACATTTGGGAGGGTTGTATATCATGATTAGGTACTGCCCTGCTCTAAAGGGGAAACATTCATCTGAGATGATCTTTGTCAATCCCAGTCTGTAGATTTAGGATTGTAATTGGACACTTTTACATATTGATTATAGCTATCAGATTGGTTTAGAAAACAGTTCAATTAAATGCGACAATGCTATTGGGTTATACATTCTTTTAACACATTTTTTCTTTTTACTTTCAGATTTGGTGCCAGGAAATTGAGATGCTTGAATTAATATATTCTTCCAGTCAAAGTGCATAGAAAGAAATTTCCAAAGAATTTATACGAATGTACATGTACTTCAATTAAAAAAAAGACTGAAGTAAAACAGAGTAGCATGCAGTAAAACAAATCCATCATGCATTAATATATTATTAACAAATGTTTCATGCAGTGAAACAAGCTTGTCATGCTTAGCCATTTTCAGCTACAGTACAATACAAAGAAAGTCAAACTGACCAATATACATAGATAGATTGTCTAAATTAAAAGCTTGAAACTCTCGTGCAAGCTTGGAACAAATATATATATATATACTATGCATAATTTCTTGTTATACTTGGACTAAAAATATGCAATAGAAACGTAGAGTGAAAGGACACAATGTGTTCAAAGCATCAGTTAAATCCAGTAATGGTTAATGTTTAGTGCATTGAATGTGTACTTTTGTAGGTGTACATATCAAAGGTGTACAGTTGTATATTTGTAGATGTCACTTATAGATGTAGATCTACAGGTGTACATTTGTAGATGTCACTTATAGGTGTATATTTGTGGATGTCACTTATAGGTGTAGATCGACAGGTGTACATTTGTAGATGTCACTTATAGGTGTAGATCTACAGGTGTACATTTGTAGATGTCACTTGTAGGTGTAGATCTACAGGTGTACATTTGTGGATGTCACTTATAGGGTGTAGATCTACAGGTGTACATTTGTAGATATCACTTACAGGGTGTAGATCTACAGGTGTACATTTGTGGATGTCACTTATAGGTGTAGATCTACAGGTGTACATTTGTGGATGTCACTTATAGGGTGTAGATCTACAGGTGTACATTTGTAGTTGTGCAGTTTATTGTGTGAATGTGTAGATATGCATTTGTTAGTGAATACTTGTTATGTATATATTGTTAATAGATCATTTATATATTTGTATACAATGTTATTTGAGAGATTTTATGTACAAAAAACATGTATACTGCTAGCGCTTTAACATACAAGTTATACATGTATCATGAAGACTATTGTCTTGTGCACAATTTTCATATTTTGTTTTTATGTTGTTTTATGACTTTGTAAGAGAAATACAAAACATGTATGTTGGTACCAGCTTATCACACATTATAACAAGTTAAGCCAGGGCAACAGTACTCATTTTTACTGTATAAACATGTAATTGTTATGACTGAGAGGTACATGCAGGTTAAAAACAACATTTATACATGAGCTGTATTTTTTTTCAAAACAGTTCTGAAAATCACCTAAAAATTACATCCAATGACTATATTTTTTGTACATGTCAGTTACATATTTTTGTGCAAAAATAACAAGTACTTCCAGAAACAAGAGTTTTGCAGAAACAGGATGAGGGAGAAAAGTTAAATGGCAGTCTATATGAAAATATACTGTGCTGCTGCCTGGCTAAACTTGGCTTAGTTTGTGATTTGATGCTCAGCTGACATTTTCTCTAGACCTCCAGGTAGAGTGCTGAACTTTGTTACCTGTAATATACTCAATGACTTGTGTCAGAGCTAGGGTTTTTGCGCTTTCAGCGCAACTTAGTTAAATTATCTTATTAAAGACTCGGTGATCTTTCTTTCAAGGTTCACGATTGCATGTCAAGGTAGGAAATGGAAAAAAATCACAAAAATTTCATACAAGTCTCACATTTAGTTTTATATGCAATATTTTTGTAATAAACATTGCCAAATGCTTAATGGTTGTCTTTTCTGTCTAAATATGGGCACAAAGAGCCTAGGTATTTGATAGAGTGACCTAGTGATTCTTGACAAAGAGTGATCAACTTGTAGTCCTGTGGCCAAATTGGCCCCACTCAAGGATTCATTTTATCTTCTAAACAAAGATTTTTATAGCTTCTAAAGTTGGTGTGTAGCATTGCCGATTGATAAAATCTAGGTCAAGATTGAAACTTGGTCATGTGAGTTCATAAAGTAGGTCACAAGGTCAAATCATAAAAAAATAAAATCTTCAAAAGCATCCAGCACAAAAATCTGAATCTTGAAACTTGAAATCTTGTATGCTCTTTATCTCTAATTTCATCAAATTTGGTGGGAAACATCAGTTTGAAGTCCAGTTGAACATATTACAGTTGGGGGTCATATTTTAAAAAGATCAATGTCACAGGGGCCTGAAATTCACTCATCTCCAAAACCCCACATTGGATTTTGCATCAGTATGAAATATTGTAAATGAGGTCTTGTGGCTAAAGGCCAGAGGGGCCTGAAACTGGAAAATCTTGTATGCTCTTCATAAAACTGAAGCTTCACAGAAAAGGCAGCAGTGTAAACATTAACATATACATACGGAAGAAGCTAAACCTGACGTAGTTGATAGAAGGCCTTAATCTGCACTGGTGTTTCTAATGTGGATGGGATTAATAGTTCCCTGTTATCTTCGGTCTTTATAGGCAGGATGGTGTGCATTTGGAGATAGTCTTTAACACAAATTTTAATGCAAGGGTACTGGTTGGGGACCACCAAACCTGGGCAACCATCAAACCGGACACTTGTTAAAACGCGTGAATATTTTGTTAATATTTACAATCATATGGTGTTGATCAAATAGATACTTGATTTCCGTCAACAAAGTGCAACAACAGTTTAATGTAACTATTTGACCAGAAATCTCACCATTTATTTTGTCAGTCACTGAAAGCATGCTTACATTGCCAGGGGAAAAGTCGAAAGTGACAGACTGTGCATGCACAATATATCTGAGGCCCAGCAAAAAACACAAGTTAAACCTTTTATCATATTTCGTTAATGTATCGAATGACTGATACAGTTAACATAATTTAAAAGCTAACTTCACATTTAAACAAATCTATTTGTCCGGAAACCTGGTACTGGCATGAGACCAGTTTCCGAATCGTACCAGTTTCCGACTACTTGTTATCATAGCTTTAGCGTAACTCTTCAGAATGGTATTACTATATAATTTCGAACATTATCATTCTTTCAA
Source organism: Saxidomus purpurata (assembly GCA_022818135.1). Taxonomy (NCBI): domain Eukaryota; kingdom Metazoa; phylum Mollusca; class Bivalvia; order Venerida; family Veneridae; genus Saxidomus; species Saxidomus purpurata. The sequence continues at coordinate 5,357,286 of JAFMSR010000002.1, read as the reverse complement.
GCAGCAAACAAAATTTCATTTTCTAAAGATAAACATTTTCAAAGAAATTCTACATTTCATCTCTGTCACTGAATTTGTTTACATCTCGGCATGTGAGGGAAATGCGCATGCACGGGAGATAACCGCTTAGTGTGCACAATCTAAATGGCAGTTTCCCGCCTTGGCACAGGATAAACAGACGAACTTCTAAAACTCCTCTGAAATACTTATTTTTCATTAAACCTGATATCAATTTACTTTAATTAAATCAAAGTGTGCTGATAAACAAAAATTGCTTGCAAAACATAGCACAGTCCAAGTGTTGTGAAATGATAATACATTGAAGTACAAAATGGAACGACAAGGAACGGATAATAGACAGACACTCGGGTGGGGGGGAGTAACTCAAGATAAAATATTTTTTTAATAAAAAAAATTTTTTTTTTTTTTTTTTTTTTTTAGCATGCAAAATACTGGTCTTGTTTACATCATTGAAAAGGGGATAAACTTATGTTTGTAAATGTGTAGATGACTTCTGTTTATAAGACATATTTTCAAAATAATATACAGAAAACCTTGATTTTTTGTCGGAAACTGGTCTCATACCAGTACAGTTAGTCAATAAAATATAGCAAATTGGTAACCCCACAGCTGGGCCTCAAAAATGTGATTTACCAAGTTAGCTTTTCGTTTCAGAGAAGAACCCAACTTTCTAGTGGTAAAATTTTGATTGTTAGATACAAAAATTGTCAGAGTTATTGCAAAATATGTTTGAGAAGTGTGGGGTTGTAGGACTAGTCTGTAGGGATATTTCATGAAATACAAGGACAATCTTTTATTTTTTTTCTTTATTTTACATTCTTAAGCTAAACATGGGATCCATGTACTGAGTTCAGAGTATCAACACTAACGGTATACGTAACAAGCAACTGGAGTATTGCAAGCAATATATTAGTCCCCTACCCATTTGTATTTGTTTATAACAGGACAAAGTCTTGATTTTGTTCTAAAGATCTTAATATAAAGTGAGATGATATAATTATTGAGCAAGTACCAGTTATGGTTCTTTGATATCACAAATCCACTCGATGTCTTCTATCTTCGTAAACAGTTTGATTAAATTCTCTACAGTGCTTCCGGAGAAAATATATAGGAAGATAATTCAAAACTACACATTCTCTTAATGCTCTGTTTGCAATTTGATCAAATTCCATTATTATAAAATTATGCTATGCACAAAAATATATATTATAATATATTTATTTGATAATTAGCAGGGTTTTATTAAAACAGCCAAACTAAATCTGTATATTTCAATAAAACTTCCTTCATATTTCAGTGACGGTAACCTTTGCTCCAAGAGCCCTAAATACAATACCAGTCTAGGTCTTCACTAAGTTGGTCTGAATATCCAATATTAAGACTGGCTTCAATATTAGGACCAAACGTTCAATGGGTGGTCTTAATACAAGAACTCTACTGCATCATTCTAAACCAAATGATTGCAGAGCAACTTCTATTTTGAGTAACACAGTCCTCGATCCAGGTACCATTCTATTCTTTCAGTCCCACTAACAAGTCTCAAATCAATATCTTGCTCCTGACTCAATATCTTGCTCCTGACTCAATATCTTGCTCCTAACTCAATATCTTGCTCCAAACTCAGTATCTTGCTCCTAACTCAATATCTTGCCCTAACTCAATATCTTGCTCCTAACTCAATATCTTGCTCCTAACTCAATATCTTGCTCCTAACTCTTTAACAGTATCTTGCTCCTAACTCAATATCTTGCTCCTAACTCAATATCTTGCTCCTAACGATCGCCACTAGTATCTTGCTCCTAACTCAATATCTTGCTCCTAACTCAATACCTTGCTCCTAACTGGCATCTTGCTCCTAACTCAATATCTTGCTCCTAACTCAATATCTTCCTAACTCAATACCTTGCTCCTAACTGGCATCTTGCTCCTAACTCAGTATCTTGCTTCTAACTCAATATCTTGCTCCTAACTCAATATCTTGCTCCTAACTGGCATCTTGCTCCTAACTCAGTATCTTGCTCCTAACTCAATATCTTGCTCCTAACTCGGTATCTTGCTCCTAACTCAATATCTTGCTCCTAACTCAATATCTTGCTCCTGACTCAATATCTTGCTCCTAACTCAATATCTTGCTCCTACCTCAATATTTTGCTCCTAACTCAATATCTTGCTCCAACTGGCATCTTGCTCCTAACTCAATATCTTGCTCCTAACTGGCATCTTGCTCCTAACTCGGTATCTTGCTCCTAACTCAATATCTTGCTCCTAACTCGGTATCTTGCTCCTAACTCAATATCTTGCTCCTAACTCAATATCTTGCTCCTAACTGGCATCTTGCTCCTAACTCAGTATCTTGCCCCCAACTTCAGGTACTGGGCAAAATTTGTTATACTATTTCTATAGAGTAAAAGCCACTTAAATCTTGCCTCAAAATTGTCTCAACTAAATTATTAAGATATATCTTCATATATGCTTGCTACGCACCATGTTTGGTAACAATTATGTCCATTCACAATGTCACACTGAAGTAATTGAAACCAGACATTCTTATAGCATGAACAATCACATCTCTCTACTCAAATAAAAGAGGATTCAGTTAAAAGTAGAACAATGACAGAAAGCCAATTCAACACGATAACAAACATGTTTTTCAGTAAGTCATACAGTCATTGCAATGGTAACATTTGATCAGTGAAAGCTTTGACAATGGACATATAAATATCCACAATATCTTAAGACAATACGGCAGATACTTTTGTGTCTAGACTTGGAAGAAATTGCATAACATGGTTTCAAAAATGGAGAACCAACAGTGCTAAGGGCATTAACTCAGGAGTGCCTAAAGCAATCTGACAGTTTATATTACTTACCAAAGAAGTAATGAACATAAACACTGTGATTAAGTTGAGTGATAATTAGATAAAACCTTTTCATGGTTATGAATAAATGGTCAGTGCTAGTTTGGTGAATTTTGCTGCTATCCATTTAGACATTCTCTGCAGGTGATCCTAGGGATGGATGGATAAAATGATAAATTAAACTCTGATGTACTAAGATGATGATGAATGCAAGTTGAAGCATTAAAATTATCATGTTTGCAAAATCAGTACCTTCATAAGTTATCATGACTTAGCATATTCACTTTGTTGTGCCATGTATACATTTAGCTATCCAGTTGAAATTTTTAGGCCACTACCTATCAGAAATCTCACGTCTGAATCCTACAACATTATCATGGAAGTGTGGTGAACATCACCTAGCAAACAAATCTTAATCCAAACAATTTACAAAAATATTATAATGCATGGTTTGACCTATGCTCAGCATAGTTGAAATAAATGTTAGCACACAGAGGATACAAACTTTAGTATAAAATATGGAAATCAATACGAAAAATGTCTGCATTAAATTTTTCCCAATTTTATGGTTGCTTATCCCTTCCTTTTTAATGACATAGGACAAAAAATGAAACTATTATAAACTCATTGGTCATATGACCACTATATCTCCACAGACAGAACTAGCAAACTTATAAGATACAAAAACAAAACTTACATCTGCACCTAGTTGTGCATGAAATTCAACAATTTTTACCTGGTATCAGGTAAGTTATTACATTGTATCTACAATTTTTACCTGGTATCAGGTAAGTTATTACATTGTATCTACAATTTTTACCTGGTGTCAGGTAAGTTATTACATTGTATCTACAATTTTTACCTGGTATCAGGTAAGTTATTACATTGTATCTACATAAAAAACTTTAACCAATGCAGATTGCGATGGCGATGCTGGGGCCAGTGCAATAGCCTCCTTATTCTTTGAATAGTTGAGCTAAAAAGGTCTAGACAAAATTTGTTGATGAACTTACTACATGCAAGTTTGATATTTTTTCCTACTTTTGAGATTTAGCGTTGACTGCAACTGTCCTTTCATAATCACCTATAACTGCACATGTAACCTACGCAATGTTATATATCAACAACAATTTCGAAGTTTACAGAACAAAGAAGCCTAGGCAAAAAGTAAGAGCACCACCTCTAAGAAGAGCTACAAAAATATACCTTACATTATATGACTGTTGACTATTTTCTTTTTCATATTAACCTGAAAAAGCATAACATGAATCTAAACAGAATTTATACTAAAAGCATAAACACTAATCAATGCTGTCTACACCAAAAGTTCATACACAAGTGTAGATAATTTTATGGCAAGACAACCAACAATGCATTGAACTGCAATGAAATCAATGATTAAACATCTGACCTCGACATGTTCATTGAACTTACATAAACAATTCTTAAAATCTTAACAAGGTGTGAAAAGTTCATGAAATTCTTTCAATATGTTTCAGAGATGGATTTTGTAAAGAACAGAAAATTCAAAGCTTAAAGAAATTGCATACACATCTAAAATGTCCAAAGTCGGTACAAATCAGTTAACAGAACAGCAAAAATAAAATAATCCAAAACAACACAATAAGGTGTTTCATTTTCCAATGAATATCTCAGGGGAAAAAAAACTTAAAACTGAAATCTTTTCATTGCAAGAAAAAATGATCTTTATATAGTTTTACAAACTGACCAAACATTTTGTCTTTTTACTGATAAGTCATGATTAATGCAAAATAGTTGAAGTAAGGTGGCTTTACATGAGCCTTTAGTAAAATTAACACAATAACCGAGACATTAGCACATCACTCGTCATTTAGTATACACATATTTGAATGTGAACTTTTATGACAAACGGGTAAAACATCTACTGCATAATCCATAGTGCTGTACTTAGTTAACAGCCATGATGTAACAATTACATCATCTGAACACTAACCGCCAAGCTTCCGCAGCCTTCATAACAATATCTATCTGCACGGCTATACAGAACGTATCATGACAAATAACTAAACCGTACTGGCAAAAGCACTGACTGCTGAGAACACATATCAAGGTCACGTCATGTAATCTACACACAAAAACACATTTCGCAGTATTTGCTGCTATGTCTGCATATCTGGCACTTTTAGTAGTCCTGAACCCCTATCCTGGTTTCTAGCCATTTCCACAATTTCTGTCATTTTCTCAATTTTCGGACTTAGATAAACACCGCACCACTCTTCAATTGTGTCAGGAAAGTAAATTGTCTTCAAAGAAACCTGAAACTTTGCACATAGTTGCTTCAAGCTACCCTGGAGCCTGCAAAGAAAAAATGAGAGTGTCCCGATTCATCTCTGATTTCATCATATCAAGGCAAAATGACTGCTTCTGTTGTAGAGGTTATCATAAGTCGTTTTACCTTACTTAATACAGACAAGAGGGCCAAGATGGCCCTATATCGCTCACCTTGGTACAAGTCCACTTGCCTGGTTGGAGATCACTAGATAATGTTATATAAAACACGAGGGCCATGATGGCCCTTTATCGCTCACCCGAGTACAACTGCTTTTAACAAAGTTGCTAGAAATCATCGAAACAACCTTTCTGACAAATTTCCAAAATATTTGGCCTGAAAATGTAACCTCTAGAGCGTTAACAAGGTTTTTCCATATTTGGGCTCTGTGACCTAGTTTTGACCCAAGATGACCCATATTCGAACTTGAGCTAGAAATCATAGAAACAACCTTTCTGACAAATTTCCAGGATATTTGGGCTGAAAATGTAACCTCTAGAGTATTAACAAGGCTTTTCAGTGTGACCTTTACCCATGACCCATATTGCCTTAGAATCTCGCCTTTCCAGAGTATTTGAATGACCTCTAAGGCTTTTTTCCATATTTGGGCTCTGTGACCTAGTTTTTGACCCCAGATGACCCATATTCGAAACTTGAGCTAGAAATCATCGAAACAACCTTTCTGACATATTTCCAGGATATTTGGGCTGAAAATGGTACCTCTAGAGTGTTAACAAGGTTTTTCCACATTTGGGCTCTGTGACCTAGTTTTTGACCCCAGATGACCCATATTCGAACTTGGGTATCATCTGACTTAAGGTTGGGAGAACTAGTTTTTGACCCCAGATGACCCATATTCAAACTTGGGCTAGAAATCATCAAAACAACTTTGGGTGTGTTACTCTAGAGTGTTAACAAGGTTTTCTATTGTGTGGACCTGTTTTGACCCCAGTGACCCTATTCGAACTTGAGCTAGAAAACATCGAAACAACCTTTCTGACAAATTTCCAGGATATTTTGGGCTGAAAATGTTACCGCTAGAGTGTTAACAAGGTTTTTCCACATTTGGGCTGTGTGACCTAGTTTTGACCCCAGGTGACCCATATTAAAACTTGAGCTAGAAATCAACCAAACAACCTTTCTGACAAATTGCCAGGATATTTGGACTGAAACAGTAGCCTCTAGAGTGTTAACAAGATTTTTCTATTTTTGGGTCATGTGACCTAGTTTTTCATCCGAGATGACCCATATTCGAACTTGTCCGAGTAATTACTGGGACAAACATCCTGACCAAGTTTCATGACAATTGAGGCAAAAATGTGACCACTAGAGTGTTAACGAACTAAATGTGGACAGACGACGGACAATCATCGATCCTAATAGCTCACCCAGAGCCAGCTCAGGTGAGCTAAAAATAAGTTTTCCTATATACGCCTTTGTAAAACAAATGATCCCCCCCGGGCAAGGTCAATTTTGACCCCAGGGGCATAATTTGAACAAACTTTGAAGAGGTCTACTAGGCAATGCTACATGCCAAATATCTAAGCTCTAGGCCTTGTGGTTTCAGAGAAAAAGATTTTTAAAGTTTTCCCTGTATAAGCCTATGTAAAACTAAGTGACCCCCGGTGCAGGGTCAATTTTGACCCCAGGGGCATAATTTGAACAATCTTGGTAGAGGTCCACTAGCCAATGCTACATGCCAAATATCTAAGCTCTAGGCCTTGTGGTTTCAGAGAAGAAGATTTTTAAAGTTTTTCCTACATAAGCCTATGTAAAACTAAGTGACCACCCCCGCAGGGTCAATTTTGACCCGGGGGTCATAATTTGAACAATCTTGGTAGAGGTCCACTAGACAATGCTACATGCCAAATATCTTAGCTCTAGGCCTTGTGGTTTCAGAGAAGAAGATTTTTAAAGTTTTTCCTATATATGCCTATGTGAAAACTAACTGCTCACCGGTGCGGGGTCAATTTTGACCTGGGGGTCATAATTTGAACAATCTTGGTAGAGGTCCACTAGACAATGCTACATGCCAAATATCTAAGCTCTAGGCCTTGTGGTTTCAGAGAAGAAGATTTTTAAAGTTTTTCCTATTTGTTGCCATAGCAACCAGAGTTCTGCATGGAATGGAATTCTTTGAACAATTTTGGTAGAGCTTCATGCAAGGAACATTCCTGCATAGTTTTATCAACATTGGCCTAGAGGTTTCAGAGGAGATGTCATTTGAATCAAAATGTTGACGGACGACGGACAATCATCGATCAGAAAAGCTCACCCTGGCATAGCCAGGTGAGCTAAAAATACTTCTTCACAATGTCAATCAAAATCACTGAAAGAAATATCCAGAATAATTCAAATACTGTCTAAGTTTTAGAGTTTTACATGTAATTCAAGTACATATGCACTACCCAAGATACAGCCAGGCAAGAAAATGACTCATCTTTACTATCAAGATGACTAAGATTTGAACCTCTTCCATGAAAATACAGTAAAATGGTTCTGCAAATAATGGCTTAATAGTCCATTCATCACAATCATGTCATATTTTTGTTTCTGTTGAGAATATTTTTACTAGACACATTTCCGCAATAAGACACTACAATAATCACATACTTATCTGGAGGATAAATTTGTTAAAACTAAACTAACCCTTATCCCACTAATTTCTATAATGGACTGGACCATCTTTCAATTAGGACAGTACCATTTATTGTTCAAAGGGAGAATTTACAGGTTGAAGAAGCAAACAGTACAGATCATTATAAGATTGTTGAGATATACAGATAGACTGTAGGGATTCACACAGGTTGATCATGATCTGCACTTGTCGTAAAGGCAGAAACATTTGCAGGTAAAGACTAAACACTAAACTTACTTGAGAGCTTGACTTAACAATGCCTCTAGATGCATGGGGTTGGCAAAGTTTCTACGCATGTGGTACTCATTCATCCATGACAATCTCCTGAAATATTTAAAGCAACAATTTCTTCAACTGACATCTCTTGCTTGATGGCAGTTGACAAAACATGGCAAAGAAGAACATTGGATTGTAGTTTATTTTTGGTTGGAGTCTAGCAAGGTCTTTCAAATAGTACTATTTGGTCTTTCAAATAATACTATTTGAAAGACCTTGAGTCTAGTAAGTACATGTAGTTGAAGAAAAAATCCCACATTATTTTTTTAAGGTATATTTCATAAAGAAAATTAAATCAGTCTGAGTAGGAGAATATTTCTGTCATGTATAATTTTTCTACAATTTTCATTAGTTTCAGACCCTTCTTTACAGCCACAAATGAGCATACATGTATGTGCATGTATTAATGCATGTACATCATTGCCCACCTCAAGCTCTCTTACCCTTCACTATGTAGAAAATCTTCATATGCCGCCTCTAACCGCAGCATTTCTATTGTATCCATGTAAATGTCTGAACCGGGAAAATCACAGATTGGAATGTCTTTCCTACAAACAGAAAATTCCTTGGTCACACAACTATATACACAACTATCAATAGTTTCAGAAAATAAGAATAAACTCTGACAATTCTGGTATGACAGTTATAAATGACTTTGTCTCCACCTCAGTGATTGAGTGGTTAGAATCGCTGGCTTGAAATCATTGTAACCTCTCATTGAAGGTCTTGGGTTTGAGCCCTGTAACCCTGAATAGAGGAAAGTAACTCTTACAGACCATTACAGCCAACATTTAATGGCATTACATTTTACCAACTGTCATGTTTTATATGTCATGATATTTCCCAAAATATGTCACCCATCTTTAAATTTAGAGAGAAAAGACAAGTCAAATTTGATAATTATTACAGTCAAAATTCAAGAAATAGTGAATTCTTCTATTTCCCAAAAATATGCTATGATGCTTTCCAAGAAATATGAAAAATAAACCCATTTAAACATGCATTAGAAGACCTAAATGCATGACATACTGAAGGGAACATGCCGTAATAGTATTAATAGTATATCAATGCTACAAGCGACCAATTCCCTCACTTACCCGTCAAAGGGATTCAGCGGAACTAAACCCTGGAACTTGAGCTGTTGTGTTACACCCGAGTGAATATCTGCTGTGAATGTACCTGTAAATAAACAAAGATCCTATCACTAGCTTTTGTATGACTCAAGAGTGATTAATATAAGTTGTAAGAAATTGTTTTTCAATTGAGAGTAATTTAAATATTTTAAAAGTAAATGGTGCAGATCTTGAGAAGACTACACAATTTGCAGGCTGATCATGATCTGCACTGGTAAAAAAATCAGAATCACTTGCCATCAACAGGGTAAAGAGAACCTTTAAACTTTTATTATCAAAGGTTTTTGTCATTCAACCAGCATCTCATTGTTGTGTTTCAAACAGCAAACATTCTACAAAAGTTCATACCTCTATTAATGACGGTTAGACATATAGCCAGAGACGGTAGAGCTTGTGGTAAGAGTTCACATAATATGGCATAATGGTCATACCTATAATGATAAATGGTATACAATATTATTAAATCCTTTACTTTGTACTGTTACATCAGGTTGATTATAGATATATAGTTCTTATGCAAATGTGTATCAAAACAAATGAAAATGTTGATTTATTGGCTAAAGGTACATGTATATTGTTTTGGTTTACTCTGCTGATATATCAGATTACTATCCAATATTGACACACCAGAACAATATTTGGTTGTATACAGCAACACATTCTCTCGATACAGAACGTTCTTTAAAAAAAAACAAGAGCTGTCCCTCACATGTGACGAATGCCCCCGAAAGAGGTGTCTCACAGACTTTGTCCTCTCCATGTGCTCAATAATTAATTGTGGTATGTAATTTTAAAATCTATGCGACACATCGGCTTGATGTGCTAGACATTTGTGCCAAGTTATTTTTAAATCAATCAATGCATGACAAAGTCATAGTCCGGATACGAATGTGTGTATATATACAGGATTCCATTACCTATAAACTCTAAGTGTGACCTTGACCTCTGAGGTAGGGGCGTGGGTCTTGCATGCGACACGTCGTCTTGATGTGCTAGACATTTGTGCCAAGTTATTTTAAAATCCTTCAATACATGACAAAGTTACAGTCCTGACACGAATGTGTGCATATATAGAGGAATCCATTACCTTCAAACTCTAAACGTGACCTTAACCTTTGAGGTAGGGACTTGGGTCTTGCACGTGACACGTCGTCTTGATGTGCTAGAAATTTGTGCCAAGTTATTTTAAAATCCTTCAATGCATGACAAAGTTACAGTCTGGACACGAATTTGTAAGTAGGGATGCACAGCGGACAGACGGACGGACAGTGCTATTTTAATATGCCACCCTTCGGGGGCATAAAAATAACAGTGTCTCTGTATGTTATCAGTGATTAACCTACAGCCAGGAGTTTGGGTGTGTAGTGCATACTACAAGTGATATAAATGTTCTCATCCAAACGGGAGGCGGGTATTTATCATTTCAATTCTTGAACGATACTGTCTTTGAGAAATACCCCAAACTAGGTACATTTTATTGTAATTTAGAAGAATGGAATGGGATTGGATGCATGTGTCATTTACCGCACAAGTTGCCCATGGGTAATGTGACTGTATTTTATCATGAATTATTGTAAGGATTCTTTTCCAGTATGTTCATATAGGAAAAGTTTCAAATCTTGTTTGAATTTAGTCATTTCATTAACAGTAAGATGAGAAAATTTAGCATTAAAATATATATCTCTGTACTGTATGTACCACATTGCTCCCCCTGCCCCACCCTCTTTTTTTTTCTCTACGCAAGTTCCAACTGTATTTGTGTCAATAAGCGGTCAGTTTACCTAACCAGAGGTTACAGTGACTTCAAGTCAGTGATTCTAACCACTCGACCACTGAGGCTGACAGACCCCTTCCTCTCTCTCTCTCCAAGATTTATGCCATCTGCAGTGAGTCTCAAGAGTGGTTAAACTAAGTTGTAAGAACCACAATCCAAAATAAAGTAGCAATAAAGAATAGAACAGACATACATTTTGGTAAGATTGACTGTCAGATATTAAAGATTACCTTTGCCAGCCTGTTACTGCTATACCTCGAATGTTTTCAAACTTTGATTTCACTCGTTCAAGAACACTGAGCCATGTGAGGTGGTTATCTACATGATACATTATGTTGGTGGCATATATACAAGCCCCTGTGGCACCTTTAAAGGCACTGGCTACCCAAATATTTGGAAAGACTTTTGACAAGCGGTCCCATATATCTGAAAACAGAGATACAGTTGAAGCTGTGTTAAAGGACATCTCATTTATGCAGCATCTGCCAGTGCTATGTACATTTCTATGTTAACTGTCTTGTGATGATGTACTTGCATAAACTGATACAATGATTTTAAATGACATTTAAGCATAAAATAGCAGAAAAAACTATAATAAGATGGCAATGCCACGAAACCAGGTTTTCCTTTGACTGCCAAATCAAGTTAAAATCATGAAACAGGATTTTCAATGTTAAGTCACGTGACCTTGACCTTGGAGCCAGCCATGCGGAACATGCGTCTGCACGTCATCTTGAGTGGTAAACATTTGTCTGAAGTTTCATCAAAATTCTTCAAAGGGTTGAAGAGTTACAGAGCGGACAGGATTTTCAATGTTAATGTCACTGTGACCTTGACCTTGGAGCCAGCCATGCGGAACATGCGTTCTGCACGTCATCTTGATGTGGTAAACATTTGTCTGAAGTTTCATCAAAATTCTTCAAAGGGTTGAAGAGTTACAGAGCGGACACAATTTCGTTTGACGCCCGCCCATCCGCCCATCCGCCCATCCGCCCGCCATACCCCAATCTAATAACCAGGATTTTCAAAATTGAAAACCTGGTTAATAAACCAGATACATGCATTGTAAACAACAACATCCATTGGCCATCTTTTTAGAAGACATAGCGATTCAATCTAAAGCAATGTAATATATGTCATTGACATACAGCAATCATTATATTGAACACTAGGAAGCACCCTTACAAATAGGTACTGTGGTAACACCATAAATAAAATAATGTTAGTACAAAATCCATAATGACGTAGTTTTTGGCAATTTTTTTGTGGAAAATATATACACTGTATGTAAAAATGTATCAATGTCAGGTTTATATCAGTTAAGATATTATACAATTTGTCAAAGCTATACAATTTGTGACTAATTTTAATATGGATATTGAAAAACATGAATTATTACTGTTAAATATCATACATCCTTTGGATTCATTTACAATCATTTTTATGGCATACCAAGTGGTTCACTGTCTGACATATGAGACTAAACAATCCATAATCCAATACATGGTAATCCTTCTGTAAGGCATATTTTTTTAACTTTAGTCCAGGGGTTGAAAATATCATTAGCAGCAAGAAAACAGGGCACTTCTAAAACATTTTATGAAAGTGAGGTCACTCACCTGGTGGTAGCAGGAATGAAGGGAGATAATGCCATACCATGATCTCCACTAGACTGCTTAAACCTGATTCTGAAATTATCAAGAATTCAAGATACTGTATATTATAGAGTCTTGACCCCACCCTGCCTTACTTCTAAAACAGACCTGTCAATGCTACCATTTTGACAGTAACATTATGGTGCTCTGATAAAATATACTGACTGGTTCACAAATACAGTAAAACTTTGTTGACTAAAGCATTAATAACAAGTGGACCCTGGATAACACGCGATCTCTTGTCGGTCCAGGCCATTATTCCTTATGGAAAACTCAAGCATCAGTAACTAGAGAAACACCTGCAGTCCCTCCTTGTAGTGTTCTTACTAGTTTACCTACAGCAACTCAAAGTTGCTGATTAGATAAAAAAATTCACACCTTCACTGGCAATCTACATTTTTGACATGCCATGAGAAAAAAACTTCTATTTTTTAACTGAGTGCTTGTTTAATGGTGATTAATTGTCCATTTAGTGAACCAACTGCACAGAACATTATTCGAACATTTCTGCTCTTAAAAATGTGACATCCACATGCAACATTTCCACCAAAGGGCCAGAAATTTCAATGACAGCAGCAGTTATTTGCTAGGACAGATACAACTCCATGCTAAAACAACTATTTACCCACACAGAAATGTTTACCTGCCAGGACAGGAAGCTCTAGAAACCTCAGCATGTCATCCCACATGATGACAGTTAGGTGGGGATACTTCTCTTTGATGTAAAGACATACAGCACGTATGTGAGAGAAGAACAATTGTTGCACCGTCCAGTTCTCTAACAGCATCTTCTTCTTACATCTCTCACACACTCCAAGATGATATACCTAAATACAATGTATCATACAGAAGTACAACATCTATTAAACATAAATACAGAAAGCAACACTGTAACTGGGAACATTTCATTTTCTGTATCAATACGTAAGCATACCCACTAAGATTGGTTATAAAAACCATGTCATAAATAATCCACTGAATCCCCGTGCCTTACTTGATGTAAAGCATAAAGGCCATATAATCACAACACTTGAAATTTCTATAAGTAACTCTTTCTAAGTTTACCTGCCGATCAATAGTTGTTTTTTTTATACTGATGATAGGCAGACAAGTAATACAAGTGTATCTACTGAAAGAATAAAGGAAAGATGTGTTATATTCATTGTAAAACCATGCAAAGATTTGTATCATTTTAGGACTCTTGGCATATATACATGCTGGTATCTCCTGGTAGGATCACTTGACTGTCTGATCATTCTAAGCTGGTCTTAACAGTGGCAGTCCATTGCATGCAGCATGACGAGGGTCAGAGACTTGATGTTTCTCGTTAAAGGACATACTCAATGCTTACCTCATCTGCACCAATATGAAAATGTTGAATTGAAGGATGTAAGGCCATTACTTGGTCTATGATCATTCCTACAGCAGTCAGTGAATCTGTAATATATTCAAAACAGCCATACAATGTAAGGAAATCTGCAATGCATGTTCTTCAACAATCAGTAAAACTGTAATTATGCAAAAGAGCAGTCAGTAATTTTGTAATATATTCAAAACAGCCATAAGTGATTCTGCAATGCATGTAATCAAGTAGTAAGTCAATCTGTAATATATATACATCAGTAGTCAGTGAATCTGTAATACACCATACCTACATTGGTAAGTAATTCAGTAACTAAAAAACATACTCTCAAAAAGTCAGTACTACTGCTAATCTGTACAACAGCAGTCAATGAATCTATTCAAAATACATTGTAAATAAAACATATACAGTATAATTTGTATTTATCTTAATTACTTGATTCATTACCACTTGCTTGTAGTTTTAGCAATTATGTATCATTACTATCATTCTTGTTATTTTTTTATCATATCTACTTTTTAGTATTTTTATAATCAACATTATAATTATTATTGGTAGTAGCAGTGTGCCCTTAAGTCAGACAAAATATGCAAAATCAAACCTGGGTTAGATGGACAGAGAGCACTTGGGTAGCCTGCCAACTCACACAAACTTTGGAACTTCTCATGTTTCAACACAAACTGAGAAACAGAATATAGCACTGCAGCTATTTAACTTCAAAAACATGGGTATGCTTATAATCATTACTGTGTGACCTGCTTCCCTGGTAACGTGGTTGAGAAAGTTAAAAATCAGTAAACTAATCACTGTTTGAGAGTCATGAGTTCAAGTCCTACATTTTATGCACTAAATATGTGAGAAACTTCGCAGTTTTTTAAAGAGAATGGGAGGCTAGAATTGGTCTGTCCAAGGAATGATGGTGGGGTAAGCTGCCCATCTGTAAATAACTGAAATACTGTTGCTACTGACACTAAGACAGAATCAAAAATGTGTATGACTGCATGAGATACTTAATTAAAGTGGTACCCTATATCAACTGTTATTGTTTATGTTATGTAATCAGAAACTAAACAGTTCCTGCATAGTCAGCCTCAGCAGGCAATTATATCTATAAACTTTACCAACTGCTTCTATCTTACAACTAGATGGGTGTTCAGTAGAACACTTGTGTCGCCCTCTTACGCTTTGTCAGAATAACCAATAATTTTGTGACAAAATCTAAGTACCAAAAGGGGCATAACTCTGTCAAATATGACCTTGACCAACAATTCATGACGCTTATGTCATAAGCAATACAATTTGAAAGTTTGATGAAGAAATCTTAAGAAATGGCAAAGTTATAGCCAACATTAAGTTTTCATGACAAAATCTAAGTACAAAAAGGGGCATAACTCTGTCAAATATGACCTTGACCTACAAAATTTGGCGGCATCATGACCCTTTTGTCATAAGCAATACAAGTGTAGATTTTGATGAAGAAATCTTAAGAAATGGCAAAGTTATAGCCAACATTAAGTTCGTGTGACGGACGGACCGACGGACGTGGACCGACGGATGGACGGACAAAGCGATCCCTATGTATCGCCTTTTCTCCGAAAGGGCGACACAATAAAACTGTAATGTAAAAAAAGCTAGCTTGTAATATTACAGGTTTATTTTTATACAAACCTCAAAATGTCCAAACGTCTGTATCAGAGGTATCACAATGAGATCATTGTCTTTTGCCAACTGTAGAAGCTCTCCTATATTGTCTTTGCTGCCATCAAACAATATATGAAACACTTTATTTGACTGCTAATGCACCGAAACCAACTAATTGATATGCTTGTGAATCCACGCTGTAGTCAAGCAAATATTTTACAGAAGATTTAACTCTTACCCTGCCATGATTCTGTTATTGTGATCAGTGTAGATCATGATCAGCAGTCTAATCATGATCTGCTATGTTTACTATTCAGTCAGTAAATGTTCAGTGACAACCTCTGTAAAGAGAACCTGGTACTGATAAAGAAGTCTACTATAGAAACTAAGTAACATCATTTTACGTTACATCAGGGTAATGGTTCTAATACTGATTGTCAAAAGCCTTTGTCTTTGCCATAATATGAAGACACTAACAATCTACTCTAACAAATAGTTCTCATATTCATCCAATTTTTGTTTTCCAAACAAAAAAACCAGTACTATACACATGCATTAAGTGTAATTTTAACATACATCATGTATGAACAATTTGACATACAAGATCATGTAAGGAAAAATGCTGGAGTCTTACCACAACTGGAAAAGGACCACAGACTTGCCGTTATCGTATGACTTACCTATAAGCATATCGCTGCGCTAATTCCTCCAGCTGTCCAGAATATGGGAACATATCTTCATACTCGACCAACAATCCTGTAGCTCCAAATTTCTTCAGCAATGGAAATAACTGAAAGTATACCAGTACAATGTATCTAAAAATTGAGAATTCACCAAACATCTTCTTTCATCATCACTACCATCACTGAAGAAACAGTGCTGACCATTGGTAAGCCTTTATGTTTTTCACAAACATGTACTCTGAAAACATTCTTTCAGGTCAACTGTTCAGCATCTTGTTGAGAAAGAGTGTAAAACATTCTTAGGACTTTCCACAGCCTCACCAGGGTGTTGTAAATATGTCTATGTTTTTACTCAATCAATTTAGGACACTTTACATGAAATTATGCTGAAATGGATAAATTTCCGGTTGTTAATTTCAAAATTCTGTTACCTTCCTATAAAAACTTCTCCACTGGGCAACACAGGCAAAAAGTCTGCTTCTGCGGTTGAGTGTTTAGATTCTTGCCATGAAGTCATTGTAACCTCTCACAGATTGAGGGTCATGTGTTTTAGCCCTGCTTCTGACCTTGCCTCTCTACTGAGAAAATTATCAGTTTCATATGGATGATAGGAGTCCCATGAATGATTGTTAGGTGAACTGCCCACCTGTTGAAATGACCACAACAGGCTCGGAACGGATGTTAAACTCTACAACAACAACACTGGCAAACATTAAAGGAGGCCCTGCTATGATTCTGGAAGTGTTTTGTCTACCCTGCACTCTAATCATGGTATATGTATACACTGTCATTATTTAGTTCCCCTATGACCAGTGAATGGTACAGTCCAAACTGAGAGGCGGACAAGTTCACTTACAAAATTCAGTAAGGTTAGCATTCAAATGGATGATAGCTATGAAACTAAACTACATTTTACACTGTAAGATAATAAAATCTCACCACTTGCATGTATTCAATCCTTGGGGCAGCCCCTTTCAGATCTAAATGTACCAGCCTAAAATGAAAAAAAAATCTTTAAAAGTCTTCAAAAGTCACCACTGCCGGAAGTGCAGTTCTCTATCAAAACCCATCAAAAGACATTTTAAGTGTATTCCATAAAATTATGCTTACATTCAAATGTAAACTTTAATTGAAATATGACCACCAATTTTTAATACAACTTTTAAAACAAATTTAGATATTTCAACTGCAAGCAGCACAGGCAGTCTTTGAAATGCTGGTCCTATAAAGCACATATGAAAGTTCACATGTACACTATATTTTCAAGGTTAGTAAAATGCTTCTTTAATGAATCAAACAATTTTAAAACTAGTTCAGAAATATAAAGATGCCTTACTTATGTGCATTCATGCTTGACAAAGCCATCTGTTGCAAGCCTGAAAAAGAAATTCAACCAACCAAATATCTAAGCTCTATGCCTTACAGTTTCTAACAATATTTGTCAATATAAAGAATGTGATCCCCCCCCCCACACACACACACACACCACCACCACCACACACAGTCCAGGCTTATTTTTTTCACCCTAGGGGCACGACTTGAATAGACTTGGTAGAGGACTATGTTTAGAGCCTTGACATTTTGGACAAAAAATATTTTTTAAAGCTTTTGCTTTTAACAGAATCCAGCAATGTACATGGTATAATAATTCTTTGAACAACTTTGGTAGAGAACTGTAACAGGCCTGGCACTTAAGTTGCATCTTTTGAACTTTGTGACCTTAACATTTCATAATACACAGGTATATGGTCCAGTATTTGACCTTTTGTTAATGTCGTCTGCTGTTTAGACACATTTGATTGGATTGCGCATCTCATGTAACCAATCACAATCTCCTAATTACCGTGTGTCATACTGGCTAATTGCATATACGGAAAGTCACGAAGTCTTGTTTTGTACATTGCTAGGTCGGTTGCCTAGATGTTTGAATGTTGCAGCCTATCATTATAAAGATTCTTATTAGTTTATGTGTACTGT
Organism: Saxidomus purpurata; assembly: GCA_022818135.1. Classification (NCBI taxonomy): domain Eukaryota; kingdom Metazoa; phylum Mollusca; class Bivalvia; order Venerida; family Veneridae; genus Saxidomus; species Saxidomus purpurata. The sequence continues at coordinate 5,338,956 of JAFMSR010000002.1, read as the reverse complement.
TGCAGCAAAATATGTATAAATTGGGAGAACAACGCTCGTTTGGCGGGTTCTTTTTATCGCTGCACAAGAGTCGAGTTCCCCACCTTTCTTTAGGCCTAGAGTAGGGTTTCTCATTGTATATTTATTCATTATATTCATTCTGTACGTATTGGGATAAGACACTGGTGAATAAATGCATAAAATTTAGTACTCTCAGTTTATGTAGACTTGGTAGCGGATAGTTGTCCGACTGGGTTCGAACTTCTGTCCGTGATTCACTTCCTGTCCACTTGCCCTGGCTTAGGAAGGCGGTGCCCATTACAGAACCATCAATGTGCATGAACAACATTCATATGAAGACTGGCTCATTGATTTTGGAGATATTGTATGAAGTAAACTCTGGATGACAGATGACAGACATCCACTGATCACTCAAGTCAGCTAAATATCCTCAGACTCATTGGTTGACATCTGTTACAATGCCACATCAGTATCTTTGAAGAAAACCTACAGAAACTAAATTAGACCTATATAATTTCAGTCTGTCTTATTTATTTTCATTGCTTTCTTGAAAGTGGAATGACTGAGGTGTGATTTAATCAATTGCAACGAGCAGTGTATTTTCTCTATTTGTTATTTATGACAATTTAAAGACCAAAATTGCAAAAAATTTCAAGAAATTATTACATGATTTTATTTGGGTCAATGACTTTGAATCTCTTTTCACACAAAGGCTATGCAACAAACTGGCTATGAAAAAGATCATGCTTATAAGCATACAAGGAATTTAAAGGAAGAGGCGTCTTGACCGTCGGCCCATTGACAATGCCTGGTTATGTTCTACATGCCCAATCTATCTTATCCCAAATACTAGCTAGCTAGATCTTCAAGAACATCCTGTTCACGAGCATTCCAGCAGATTCAAACAAAAACTGATTATTTCAAATACTCCTTTTCCCCTTTGGACCATTATCCACTGGAATGCCTTACCCCCAGGTATTGTCATGTCTGGTCAAGAGCTCAGACTTGCAGTTGAGTCAGATTAAACATAATTTTCTCTCTAAATAAACCTGCTTTGTTTTTAACCTGTTTTAACCAACCTTACTTCATTCTTTAATCTTCAGTACTGTAGGGGTTTGATCAGAAGATAGATCAGGAAAGACAACTGTAATAGGTGCATGACTGCGAGTGGAACAGCATGATTAACGTAATAGTGACTGGCTAGTTTTTCATCAGTAAAGTTGTGTATATCAATATTTGATATCCTATCACATATGCATGAGTTGGAATGATTCATTTTCGATATTTTTTACACTGGTTGCACTGTGTAATAGATTACTAAACGTGTTTGTTTACATTCCTGATGCAGTCAGGCCTGACATTAATGACCTTATATTTCAACACTATTTTAAGCAAGTTTACGAAAAAAGAAAGTTTTAACTACCTGTCTTTTGAAAAAACTTTGAAACCTCAACCTTATGCAGTGTGTAAAGAAAATGACACTTTGTTATTCAGTAAGAACTATCCAAATAAATTTCTGCAGAATTTCAAGGACTGCATTATTTACAAACATCTACACTTCCGGTTGATTTTCTTATCTTCAAAGCTGAAGAGCAACGGATTTTGACAGATGTAAACATTACGGGAAGGAATTTGTTGCCAAGTGTATTGAAGGTTAAAAGTAGAACAAGTGAGTGAAACACTGAAAATTGTTGTATGAAATATTAAACTTTTGAAAGGAATACCGCCCCTCTTAAACCATCATTATTTTTAAACGTAGTTAGACATATTTCTCTTGACCTGATTCAGGCCTAAAAGTGCTATTAATAGACAGTAAATATTATTATTATATCATAGGGCTGAAAAATTCAATGGTTAGTTACAATGATATGAAGAAGACAACATTAACATTTTCTCACCCAGATGTTTGCATGTAGTTTAGTTATGAAAAGTGAATACCGAAATTGTCCAAATATTGCTGGAAATCTGACCCACAGTACTGGCTGTGTATTGAGGCTATTACTGGCATGGCTGAATGATTACAAAATTGGCAGGAATACATAGTGCCTTGGATGTTGTACTTATTTACTTACTCTGGTATTATCAAGGTCTAGCCCAACAAATTGTGCACCAGGGCTTTTTGTTATATACGACAACAGACATCCATGTAATATATAAAAAAAATATCAGTTTGTAAAATCAGTTGGTCTTGCAGTCGAAATATTAAGGCTAATCAAGGTCCAGCCAAGGTACTATGCCCCTGTGGCGCTGAGACCCAGCATTTCTCCCTGCATGCCTTAAAGAAGCTTATTGTATAAAAAACAAAGAAATTAAAGTTTATTTAACAGACTGCAATTTCCAGTCAGTATATTATATGCCAGTTTTCCTAATAAATGGCTAGACAGTTCTCCAGTGGTAGTGATCTACTCAAGTTTTGACAATGGCTACATTAGACGTTAGGCATCCTGGCAACTCCCTGCACAGCAGTTGTTACAATGTAATACAGTCCCATGTGGTACCAAAGAAAACACACACATCCATCGACTACAGTATAGACTCATACAAGGGTTAAAATTAGTAAAAACTGGAGACTCACGGATGTTGTAGCAGAGACATACAATTTAGGCAGTGTCTAGCGAACCGGAACTGGTTCCCTAGACAGTGACCTTAGCGAACCGGAATTGGTTCTCTAGCCTATATCCGTATATACACTAGCGAACCGGAATTATTTTTCTGCACATATTACATATAATTGAGCTAAGAAAAATAGATTATTTAATACTTATAAAGTGAAAACTATCATTTAAACGAGAAAAAAATGTGGGATTATCAGTTTATTTGCATTTGTTTTCAATGTGTCGATTGTCGAATTGATCTCCTTTGCCTTCCGCACTTCCGGCTTCAATATGACGCGGACGAATAAAATAATAAGTGTGTCTTTATCAGCACACCGTGCAGGCATCGAAACAGCTATAGAGACAATGTAATTAGTATATCAATTCTTAAATGGACTTGATTATTATTGCTATAACAGAGGTACAAAGCGAACAACATATAACAACAGATATAGCACGTTAGAGAGAAAGGTAAAGATGAGTGTTCATAATTTTAGTCTCATATGGTATTAGCAGTAACAGATTATTTGTAGAAACATAACTAATATTATTAGATAATAAAATAGTGCGCCCAGTTACGACAGCATTATCAATTTTTCGAAGGGAAATGTTATAGTGTTAAACAGATCTTAGAAGAACATCACATATAATAGTTATTGTGAAATATAAAAGCAATAGAGTTAGCACAAGAGCGTTCAGTTATGACAGAATGAATCTTAGTGGAAAATAAATAACACATGTTTTTTCTGTTAATGCGTTTTAATCATTACAAATATGATACTTAAGCATTTTTGTCTGTAAAAACTAGAACTAAAAGTCTTTTTGAATACATATTTCTGATACATTATGTCACAGTCAGGCCACACCACGAGGAGGCGCTCTAACAATGTCCCGTCCCCATCCCTCGGTCGGCAGCTCAATGAGCACCACAAGGCCGTATATACATGTTTATTTATACTTGGCGGCAGCTCGATGAGCGCCACAAGGCCGTATTTGCATTAAGATACACGTTGATATGTACACGACATAAGGTCTTTTTTATTAGTATGGTTACCAAACCTGAAAGTTTCAGCTAAATATATTTTGCTCATGTTTGCTTTTTGGGAAAGTCATATGCTCGTTGTAGGGAATGCCTCTTTAAGATACATTTATACAATTACGTGATATGAGTTTATTCCTTCCCAGATCAAGTTTTGTGATCGTACATAATTATATGTCATCTATAACTTTTTATATGTTATTCAATTTCTCATACGGTACATTTCCGTGAAGATTTATTTTCCTCCTACACAAAATAAATGCAAAAATTCATTGCCCGTTTACAGGACAATTATGCTTTCTATTTCAATGCTATTCATTCTGTCATAACTGAATGCTCTCCTTCGTCATTCTGTTACCTGTCATACTAATACTGCATTAAGTCTTTCATGTCATAATTTTAGGAAGGATCTCTAAATATTTTCCGAATAACATTTTTTAATGATAACAATAATAATCAACATATGCATTGTTTATAGAGCTGTTACAATTAACGTGCCGATAACGACAAGCCAAATAATTCGTCCGCATATTAATTCCGGTTCGCTAAGGTCGCAGTCTAGGGAACTGGTTCCGGTTCACTAGACACTTCCTACAATCTATCCTGATCTAAGTAAGACGCATTATAAACTAGGTACTTGTGACTTTGAGTTTGGGAATGTTGGCTGTGTCGTTCTTGTTACTAGATATTTTTTCTAGTACTGCTACAGGGTACACAGCACAGCATATATCCTACTAGCATGACTAGGGGAGGATAGTTAACTGACTAGTCAGTGGCATCCAATTCTTGACTTTGCAAAAGTTATCCAGGGACATCAAAGATATGTTTTATTTGGAAAAGATGATTCTTCTGCTTTCATCGTTGGTCTCGATCTGTGTGTCTTTTAGTATCAAAATGACAAAATCAAAGAACATGATGAAAGTAAAACATTGTCTGTCATTGTATTCCTGGCTTTGCACATCAGGGTACTAATAAAATTTATTAAATTCTGGAAAGGTGTTTCCTCGGCTTTTGCCGCTAGTCTCTATGCATCTTCAATTACAAAATGTACAAAATGAAGGAAGACGACATTACATGTAGCTTATAATCATAGAATTGAATTTATAATATCACTAATAATTAAATGTTTTTAAAAGCTTTTTGTTTGGTTTGAAATAAATTTAAACTTGCATAATATTATGAGTCCATGAGAAAGACCAAGTTTTTACCTTAAACCAAATGAAGAAATAAAGACGATCAAACAATCCGAGTGATATTCTGGCTAGTGTGATGTCATGGCAAAGCAAAGAATACCTAGAAGTAAATTTTAATGGTTATGTTTTTCTAAAAGCTTTTTTTAAATTTAAAATCAGTTTAAAGTGTTTTCTCAAAACAGCTGGTTACATTCAGTCAGTTATGATAAATGAAACCAGGAAGACAAGTTTCAATGGGCTTGTATGCACAGACATATTATAGTAGACATTACAAAGATAAAGAGAAAATGCAGTGTACATAAGAATAATCCACAAAAGATGTCCAGATTGCACACCAACATACATTCTAGAGAAGTGACCCCTGTCAATCCTCACCCCTACCCACCCCTTTTAACATTTCACTCTAAGAAGGGATAGTTCCTACATATTGGCACCATTTCAACTGCAATCTTTATAAATGGATAAGCACTGCTACATGTATGATGCTGGAGAGATAGTTTTTGACTAATCTGTTGCAAGATTAGAGTCCTGTGGTTGTGAGATTTTGTAGTTTAACTAGCAGGGTTGTTGGGTATATTTTCAGGGAGCAAGCATGGTGTATTTAACTATCAAGGAGGAGAGTGAGGTGAGACTTCACTTCACCAGGCAGCCGTCTATGAACTCTTGGGCAATTCTTGTTGGTGGGTATGAGTTACAGTCGTAGATTTATGTTATACTGTTTAAAGCAGCACCATGTTGTTGTAGGAGTTCAACGTCCATTCCAACCATATTTTGGAAATTTTAACAGGCTTGCAAGTTACGTAACCATTGTTCCTAGAAAGAACCGGTACAAGACTCCTATTCTCCATGAGAAACTGCCAATTTTCTCACATAAAGAGACACCCTTAATGTATAACCACTCAACCACGGCAGCAGACAAGCAGCACCCTTCTTCATCTTGGGTTCCTTTACTTCAACAGTTTTACTCATCAGAATTATGGCATTCTTTATGTTAATACAGTTAAAATATGAATCTTCTTGTTTATGTTATAAGTTTTACACATTTGTATAACTAAATAGCTCAAAACTTTTTTTCAGGATTCAGTTCTGTAGGACTTGGGATTGCCTATTATGGAAATGGTATGTGATTAGTACTGTACTTCAAGAAACTTTTGCGAATACTATATTTCGCGTTTTTCACATTGCAGACATTTTGGCGCCTACAAACTTTCCGAGAATTATATCAGTCGTGAATACCACTAGAAATTAGTGGCTTCAGCATGAACTTAGAATTTTGAATGCACATGCTTCTAGCACGTCTTAACATCTGAATGAAGGTATTCTGTTAACTGTGTGTGATGAAAAACTTCATGAACAGATGTCACTTTACACATAAACTAGTTTTTTTTCAATTAACCACATGATTTTATAACCCTACAGTATAGATTTGTGTTTGAATCATAGCTGGCATAATGTCTATTTGTAATTTTTTTTACACCTGAAAAATCGGAAAGACAGGTAGATTAGAATTAGACATTTAGAATTTCGATGATATTTTACCAATATGTAGCGTGAGCCAGGAATCTGCTTTATCTACATCAGAATTGTAACAATTAACAACAGTTTGCCAGCATGTGTAAGTTCAGATACCATTCTGTCACGGCTAGTTCCTCTGGAGCTAGAAAGTTTCAAGATTGTTAAAGACATGGGTTTATCACGGTTATTTGATTTCGTGGAAATGAACTGACCGCAAAAATCGCTAATTTAAATTGCCCAAAATTGTTTCTTGGTTTATAGTATATTGTGGTGCATATGGACATAAATTTATATCTTTCTTGGCCATGAAATACTGTTGTAATTTTTCCAAAAGAGAAAAAACCAATGAAGTGGTAAAGTTATTTGTAATTGACTACTGTAGCTCACTTGATGAAGGTGTGTGATACCTCCCAAGTTATCATCCTCAGAAGTTTTAAAGGAGAGTTCTTGTTTTTTTCAGATCCATTATGGCTGAAAGCAATCTACCTTGTTCTAGGAAGTCTAATTGGTATTTCCTGCATGGATGACTGGGAGGTAATTATCCTCATCATTTATGTAACTTTTTGAATAATTTTGTTCAGGAAATTCATTGATTTTAAAAAATGTAAGTTTTCTCACAGTAAAAGATGGGATACTGCAATATTGAAACATATTTATAGCAGATTTGCTTTCAATACACTCAATACTTAATGTTTGTTTGATAAAGTGCTTTTGCAGTATTGATATGCATGCTGAGAAACTTAATTTGGACAGCAGCATTGTCTGATAGACTGGTCAATGGGAAACTTGTAGTGTGTCTACAACATCACTTTCGGATAATATGGCCATGTTCACTTAAAGATGATGATTAATATTGTTGGTCATGTACAGTAGAAGATTGTCTTATAACATGTGAACTCAGAAACTAGATGAAGTTATGGAGACAAGAAGTATAAAGCATTATTGTTTGGTTAAAATCATTGTCAGTCAAGGGCACCGGGAAAGAATCTGAAAGCATGGCCATGTGTACTGGAAGAGGGGATGAGAAGCGCACAGGATTGTTGTTTGGTAATTAATATTGTTGACCATAATACACTTGGAAAATTATATGGCATCGTTGTATATTATAATTTTACATGAAAAAAGCAGTACCAGTAACTCAATTTCAGGAGTGTGATTTTGATAAGAAATCAGGAGAAGTGAGGCTGAAGAAACTAAGTGCCTGGGACATGATTTTCCTCAGGAAGGAAGACGTTGGTATGATAGTGCTTGAAATTTACACTTAACAAGATAATAGATAAGAATAAGTTTTAATACAGCATTCTAACATGACTTGGTCAGTTTGTTAGTTTGTCAAAGAAGGAAATCATTTATTGTAAAATTTGCAATAAACAAAGTTCTGACACGCGAGCTGTCATGACGTCATAAATGATGTTCATTGTCTAATAAACATCTCCTTGCTGTTCAGCTAATTAGTTATAAACCACTCAGGCCTGCGTTCTTCGCCGATTATTACTGTTACTGAGCATTAGAACACCACATTGTTGAATGTCATGAAGACTGATATTATTTCTTAATTGGAATTCTGTTTGAAGCTTTGTGGAGATGCATGTTCTAGACACATTTGTTGTCTAGCTTTTGAAAAAAAATTAGACAATAGTTTCTTAGATTATTGCCTGCAGAATTAATTTGCTGTATTTGACTGTGTTCTTTATAATGTGTATTCATTGAATATTGTTCAGATGATATAGATTCTTAGTCTAATGATCAGCCTATATAGCATGGACAGAAACCAATGCATGTAGCCAGTGATGTGCAAACTGTGACTGATATTTTGTTAATCAAGAAAAGTTAATTCACAGATCTGCTTAAAATCAAAATGTATTAATTTTATTTTATCTTAAAACTATTTTGTTGTATTTGAAGTTGTAGCACAGCTATCAGAGGTAGCGGCAACCGAAGTGCTCGAAGAAAAAGTGAACTATTTTGGTAGCACATATCAAGTTGTATTGAAATTTTCCACTGGAATGACATTTGGTATAACTGAATCATTCACTTTTGGGTCATCTAGGTAAGTGCTATGATATACTAGTACATGTAAGATCTAGTTTAGCTGACCCCTAACATTCAAATAATGCTAATGCTTGTTTTTCAAATAGTTAAGTTCTTGTGGCCAGAACCAGGTGCTTGTATGTTTTTGACCGGCAATAAACTACCAGTATGTTTAAATTGAAGAAAAGTTTACATGGCTGCTGCCAACATACTCTTACCTTTTCAGTTGAATGCACCTCTTTAGGTTGTGCAATATTACAAATGCAGAAAATGTGATTTTTAGGGTTTTCCTGCCTCTTGCATACAAGTAGTGGCATCTGTGAAAGTAAAGTCTAACATTAAATTAAAAAAGTATATATGGGTGGCGCAGTAGTCAAGTGGTTGACCCTCTGGACTACCAATCGGGAGATCTGTGGTTAGAATCCCAACCAGGGCATTGGAATTTCAAAAACGCTTTTCAGTGTTTCCCACCCATCTAGAGATGAACTTGTTAGAAACCCAGAGGTAGTCTGGCAATTATTGGTGGTATACAACTGGCACATAAAAGAAACAAGGGGTCTATTTGTAAAGAGCTAGGGTCTGGTACCTTGATGCCACAATTTCAGGTTTCAAAATTATCAGGAACCAATTGACTTAATAGAAAGTTTAGATTGTTTATAGCCCCGGCCGACAGTGGGATTTCTCCCCTGGTAAATTTGCCAAGACTCCTTTTTTCGGAATGTTGAAGTTTAAGGATATTTTGATGAAAATGTTGACTTTATTCCCTAATGTTTTATATCCTTGTTCAGTTACATTAAGAGATTATACTATTGATTTTTGTTGACATCTGTCAGATCAAACAGTAATTAGTCCTCCCTTTAATATAGTTATAGGTATTTTATCTACATAATCTGTATGAGCATAGATGTAATGCACATAAACACAGTTTTTGGTAGAGTAATTGATTGTGTATTTATAGTCAGTTTTCTGTCTATGTGGTTTCATTGTTCTTATTAGATACACAGGGTTCCCGCTGTCGGTCGCCAATGGCGCCAAATGCGACAATAAAGAATCTGGCGCAAAATCTTTCAGTTGGCGATTTAGTGGCGCCAACAAATAACTGGCATTGCCTGTCAATCAAAGATCGATTGTTGTCGTTGGCTCGTATGCGAAAGAAGGCGGAGCTAATTCGCACCTGATAACGAGCACGTGGCCGTCTAGGTCGTTATCAAAGGTTTTAATTGATAAACAATCATAAAACATAAATAAAGACATCGGTGAATAAACGTGTTTGTAACCCGGTCATCGGTTTAATTAGCGATGCTTTGTGACACGGCTCCATGTATGTACTTCACTGATTTGCGGCTGGGGGGATCAAAACGCAAGTCTGTACAGATACCCGTTTCCGATAATCAATACGACTAAAAAATTTCGCATCGTTTTTATTGTCAGTATTTAAATTATTTTATTGACATACGTTGCAATTGTTCTGGACGATTTTTTCCTTTGCATGAATCTTGGCAATATTATTGGGCCTTCTTAATCTTCAGTATTTGTTAATACTTATCTAACACTTATTTAAAACCATTCAACATACTTTTGGACAAAATTGTTTTATTACAAACTGTTTAAATGCTAAAACGAAAAAATAAGGTACGAAAATCAGTTCTCGGACATGCGAGGTCGAAAATGGTGTCAAACGGGAATGTGACCTGTTACTTTTATTTTGGATCTCATGGTGATGCAGAACACGAACTGAAAAATATCATAGCAAGTCTAAAGATATGAACCTATGACCGTGCCTCAACCATTGAAAGTCTCACATTGGCCCTGAAAAGTTATTTTGACCCTTTAAAATTTACAAAAAGTTTGAATTAAATTTTGTATCAGTTAGATCTACATACAGTTTTCGCTATCGACATGCTATCAAACTAACTAAAAGCATAGACCGATCCCCTCTCTCCAAGAGTGTTCTGTAGGCTTTGAAGACTAGTGGCTCCAACTTTGGAGCCATTGGCGCAAACATTTTCTGATTGGCGAATTTGTTGGCGCAAACTAAAATTGATCCAGAGGAAACCCTGATACACATGTCTGTTATGTGCCTGTAGTTTGCTTCATTGAGTCGAATCCCACTGATAAGTATTGCAGAGGATATAATAGAGCTGTGTCTCCCCTCACAGTCGACAGTTTTGGCAAAACAGCTATTTTTGGGCAGATAATTGAAATACATGTATACACCAATGTAAAAGCACACTAGAATTGAATACATGGTTGATACTAAGGAGAAGACAGTTTATTAAAGTTGATTATAAAACTACAGAGGGCTTTCTTTAGCTAAAGGTAGTTTGTTGCTGTACAGGTGTGTATACTCTGTAACTCTTTTTACAGCAAAGAACATTACAATGTAGCGGAGAAGATCCGCAACTTTCTAAACATTGAAGAAGACACTGCTGGCAACAATTTTGTTGAGTCATCCTCATCGGAAGGTGAAGAAGACACAGCAGATGACTTCGAGCATATAGACCCATCAGATCTTGTTGATGAAAAAGACAAATCAGGTTTACCGCAGATTGACGATGATCAGTCGCCACCACCTAGCGATGTTCCCACAGAGGCTGAATAAATGGATACGACTATTTATAGATAGTTTAAGTAATGACCTTATGAGACTGCTTTAATGGCTAAACTTTCTTCTGCTTCATGTATCATGGATTTTGACGTCTGCAGTACAGTCGGACTTCATTGTACATGTTTCAAAGGGAAAAATATGCAAAATATAGTTATTTCAATCATTTTGGAGGTTACGGTGTAAAACTGATGTGTCTTATGTTTATATTCTATGAAGATACAGCCATTTTACATTCAACCATGGACAATCTTAAAATTGAACAATCAAAGGTTTAGATATTTTTATGAAACTCATAAAAAAGCATAGAATGTAATATTAAGAAATTCAGGTGCCAAAGACCTAAACACTAAGCGAATTTACGTCAGCTCAAAAGAGAACCTAAATCTGTGTGTGATAAATATATGTGACAGAAAAGACTTCAAGTAACAGGCAAACTCACCTTGTGCTTTTGCAATCAGATTCAAAACATATCAGAAAGTGTTTCAGTCCAGTTGTCTTGTGCACACTTTTCCCCAGTAAGACTTCTATAGGGAACTACAAATAATAGATCAATAGCATTGCTAAAGTCATAGGGTTTCGTTCAACATGTGTAGGTAATCATAGGTCAGAATATGATTGAATACCCTTGTGGTAGATTATGAGAAATCATTCCATCTTTCCATCCATTAGGTCAGTAGTTAAACTATCTGTAAGAAGTCACTTTTTTATCTCTCTTGCACAACTTAATATTTCTTGAATGCATTTCCTAGAGGCTGGCTGTGTATTTCACTGTTTAATTTTGTTACAGACAATACATGTACTGATTTTGTAGAATATATTACTATGTGCTTTGTGCAATTTATTGAGTATTTCCCTTATTAATAATAATAATTATGTATGCAGCCATAAAGATTGACTTTTTTATATAAATAAGAGTTCATATCCCAAACAAAGCTAAAGCCATTGTTAACAGCTGTTGTTAGTGTATGATGTGGGGTATTTTGTGACAAACATGCATTTCTTTGTTCGCAGTTTTCTTTTTATTAAGTCATTGATTATGGTATTCCTGCAGTCAATGATCAGAAATAGACACAAATATAAAGGTTGCAGGGAACTTGAAAATGATAGTCTTACATCACGTTTTTCTGATTAATGCGTAACAAAAGGTCCAAAGCATTTATTCAGTCACCCGGCACCATGTTAATTGGATAAAAATCTTCAAATGTTTACAGCTAAGATCTATTTTTATATCATGATCCACTTGTATGAAGTTATATCAGTAAAGTGAAATTTTATTTTTGAAAGACTTTCTGTGTTAGCATAGAGACCTTGTTTGTGTGTTTGTTGGGGACCTTGTTTGTGTGTTTGTTAGTGACCATGTTTGTGAATTTGTTAGGGATCTTGCATGTGTGTTTGTTAGGTTTAGAGTCATTTTCACAGGCAGACAGTTTACCAAACCATTTCTCCTTAAAGGAACCAGTTATAGACTCATACCCTCAGTAAGAAACTGCCAACTTTTTCTTATAAAGAGATATGGTCGGTAGCAGGGCTCAAACCCATGACCATCCATTAATGAGTGGTTACAGTGATTTCAACTGTAACCTTCAGATTAATGGTATTTTCTAGGTATATTATCACTCAGAAAAAAAAAACCTTTTCATTTCTCCAATAGTACATGATGTAGCGTTAGGAGAATTGAGGTGATATAATGTACATTTGTAATATAAGTTATTTGGATTGTTATTTGAAGTCACTAAATTGTTTTGGGAAAAATGTTTTGAAACTGTATGATGTTAATGACAACTCTTGTTGAACTGTCGTAACCTATCTAGATTCACAGGCTAGAACAGACATTTATAACTATTTATCATTTATGTAAAGGTTATACATGCCTACATTTTTAAATGCAAGTCACTTCTCTTTGCTGAATGTAATAGACATGTAAATATACAGACATATTTATCAGAAACTGGCTTAGTTCAAACATGCCTGTGACAAAATCATTGATTTGGAAGTGGTGATGTCATGCACCGAAACACATGTGCCTAAGAAATAAATAAGATCATGAAACATAGGCGTAGACATTCTATCGGCCAATTTACAGTAAATATATCATTTGATATAATGTTTTTTCCCCGTTTTTTTTAGGGAATAATAGAGCTTTCAGAAATATTAGGGACCTCATAATTGTTTTAAATGACTCCTTAAATTTATTTCTCTTTTGACTATTTTGTACGACATTTAAGTTTGATATATTTTGTTATTGTATTTTCTTTTCTCTCAAATTTCAGGAGCCATATGCTATAGAAACTGGTCTTTTGAGATGGGTATGAAGTATTTGATTTTATTAGTTTTAGCGACAAATTATGTACATGTAAGAGTATGAGAACCAGTAAAGATCCAAGTCATTGGTTCAGTCTGCTCCGAAACCATACTGTTCAACAGTTAATGTTACAATATCATACTTGATATTATAGAAGTGTTCCAAAGTGATGAGACTTCTGACTTTCATTATTTAGGATAAATACATTAAAATGTAGATTTTTGCACAGCTGGTCTAGAGTAATTTATTGGAGTTTATGAGCATATCAGGTCTAGTTTTGCTCTCTAGAAGACAATTCCATAGGGGATTTCATTTCTGAGAAACAATCTTTTAAGTTACACAATTTCCTTACAGTAATAATGGAATATAATTTGAAAATTTAGAACCATTCTCTCCTGTGTTGACGTAGACTTAGAACCAGTCTCTACAGCATACTGGCTTCTCAGATTTTCACCTTGCCAATGCTTACTGTACGTCAAGTCTGTTGTCTTAGTGTCTGTTTACTTTTATTTACCATATATACTCGGCTATAAGTTGAATGGAAACTGAATTTATTTGAGTTGAAACCTTGCGTCGACTTATGGTCGAGAAGTTGTGGTAGTTTCTTTTTTGCAGAATGTGTCTGAAAACAAGTGTTTGAATATTTTTCTGTTCAATACAAGTACTAGACCAACCTTTCAAACATGGTATGAAGACATTTATTCTGGCCTCTCATTTCTGTTATGGAGCAGTTATTTCGATGTTAGTTTTTTTAACATGAAATACCAAAAATACAAATGGCATACCGGTAATTGGAGTGGTCCCCAGGCCTTTAATCTGTTCCAACATTTAAACACCCATGAAGGATTTTCATGAAACTTGGCTCAATTAAATGTGCTTTATTCACAATTAAGTTACATTGTTCAGGCTAAGATTACATTTCAAGGTCATGGTTTGCTTTCTTGTCTGAAACTTTTATATTTAACATTCATCTTTTCAAATGATGGACAAAGCCTTAACGTATGTATTTATATATTTTTCACTTGGTATATCAAGGTCAAACATGATATAAAGCGTTAATAATATGGCAAGGGATACATCTAATCTTATAGTCAACCGTGTTATTAATGTACATGTATATGTATAGAATCTTGCATCTCTTAAAATCTTGAATGTTAAATACATATCAACAGAAGACACTATAGTAACTTTTTTTAAATGTTGTGATGTTATTTCCAATCTACCTTTTTTGTTTGAATGGCCTAGATTTTTACAAATTTTAAGTGTTTTCGTTAAATATTTTATAGAACTCACTGTTTTATTCATTTGACTATACTTTTGAAAAATGTGAATTATTTGATGTTGTTATTAACAAATGGCGTAACTGAAGAAATTCGCTTGTTCATGGCTTACCGCTTTTATCATATTATTGCATTACAGTGCTCTTTAACACTTGTCTAGTCTTAACACTACTGTCTTAAACTTTTGCTAGTCTTTATTCACATTCTTTAAGTACTGGTAGATAAAAGTAAAATCATTTGCAGTATGTACAAAGTTGTTGTTGTTGTTTACCATGTGATTTGTTACCACTGACATGATTGTTTGTACCCTGTGCTTGGATTCACTAAAATCATGCTATCTTGGCAGAAAAAAAACATTCGTTTTTAATCATTTTTTTATTTTGTTTAAACATTAATCTCTCCAGTCGCATAATGTTCATACTGTATATATAATGTTTGAAACAGTTTAAAGTTACCAGAAGACGCATAATTTTATCAAAATGAAACCATAAGGGGAAGTAACTATTTTTCTGAAGTTTACGTATTTTATGTATGGATAGGCTTGCTCATCAGGATCTGCAGTAATCACAAAGTCAGAATCATTTGCTGTTTGCAAGGTAACTAGTATCTAATGTAAAAGTGAGTTTGTCAGACTTTAAGATGATATATTTACAAATGCCAGTGTATTGAAAAAAAAGGGAAGGTATTTTGGTATATAATAATGTCATTTTGTAGAGTTAGCTTATCTCTCTTTGCACAACTTTTGTTGTCAGGATGTTTAGCTAATTATATTTGTTTTTAAGTTTTTTCAAAATTGTTGTAAATGTAAACATGCTGCATGCTCTGTCCCGGTGATGGTTTCATTCGCAAATGCTCAGGAGTGATGTAGATTTTGTGCTAACGTTAGTTAAGTTTTACCAGCAATGTGTGCTATTTTGATTTTGATTTCCTGTTTTGTAGATGTTTTAAATAGTCTGTGTACATGTCTATAGAGATATTAGTCTTATTGCATTGGTAAATATATTGTAGAAGTACTAACATACTGTATAGCTAGCATGGGTAGTAGGTCATCTTCTGATACTTTGTCAATAAGTCTGGAGTGTTAGTTATTGGTAATAAAGAGGATTTTATGTGTAAGGTTTTTTAAACATTAGTCAGGGGTAACCTGAATTTTGAGTGAACCTGCCTGTGACAGCCAATGTTGTAACACAGTCTTACAATAAATACACCTCCGTGAAGTAGCTTCCAGGTCTTCATTTTGAGTTTTTGACTGCACACGTTCAGCTTCAGTCGCAAGTTGTTATTTTTGTTTGAGGGCTGAAAAACATCAATTTAAATCTAAATGTGTATAAAAAATTAAGTTTGAAAAAGGTCAGTTTGTATTGATTGCCTGAGAAAAGGTGCTATAAATATGTGAGAGCTTCCCTTGCAAGACAGCTTTCGTCTTAATCTGTTTTGGGTTTTGCATCTATTAAGGGCTATTGAGCTCCTCTGTGCAAAGCCCAGCATTTCTTGACAACTTCAGCCATCGTATAAACACATCAAATGCACGTGTTTTGCCATGGATTAAACAGATTCTCTGTCACTTCAGTACCTTAGGATAGATGAGGCCAAGATAAAGTATATAATATGATTGAAGTATCATGCTAAAAAAGGGATGGGTAGTTAGGTAGGTTACATTTGATTTTTGAACTTTTTTTTCAGACAACACTGATATCCTTTTTTGTCTTGAAGATAAAATATTTAGTGTTGCACAGCCAGGCTCCAGATGGTTGATTATCAAAAAACATTGGGTTTACTTAGTCCTGGGTTTGTGTATGATTTAACTTACATTTAGAGTTTATTTTACAGTTCTATATATTAGCTGTGTCTTTGATCTATGTTATGTAAACTTTCATTTTATTTTTATGTTACACATGATTCTGTTATACCTTACATTTCAGAGGATATTATAAAATGGATAACAAAATGTTCAGATTTGAATCTCAGTTTTTCCATGTGACTTACAAAATATTGGGAAAAAAAACAGATAGATATGAATTATTGCAAAAGTAAACAATTAGTGCTAAGTGCCAAGTGTATGAAAGCTAAGCCCACCATAAAATTCATAATTTCCTTGTAAAAGAGTAGTGGTACCATTGTATTGTTCATTTTTTTTTTGGATTTTGGTATGAATGTTTGATTACTATTTACATTCACATACTTTGATAAGTTTTGGAATAGTCTGTTACATTATATTTAATATTATATATTATGCCAATAAATATGGGAAAGAAGGCAGAACAAAACACCGGAAATATAGATATTTAGGTGATAATAAATACACTAGAAACCCTTTATAACACTGTATTTGGGGTCCAACCTTTCTCAATTGTTGTATAAGAGGGGTAAAAAAGTATAACCCAGTATAAAGAAGTCCTTCAAAATTTCCCCTCCCACCTATGCTACACAGCAGGTCATAGAATTTGAGATCGATTTCATCCATATCTTTGTTATTCAGTAAGATGAATGGATAATTTTATCTATTTACCTAAGTTATAGGTATTAAAATGCTAAAGCAGTTTTAAAATCAAAAGGAATCAAAATGAAAAATACAAATGAATGCTGAAAAATACATGTGCCTACTTCTGGACTTAAAGATATGGTTAATATGGAACAAAAGTGTTTCATTGTTGTACATGAGTACCATTATTACAAAATACTTTACCATTTAAACAACATCTCTAAAGTTGCATTTTTACAGTTGTATGTTTTAAGAAGCTTTTTTTACACTGATTTGGGAACTGTGTATATTAGCATTTTTCAGTAATCAGACACATTGTTATGTATTATGTGTAAGATCTGCCTAAGCTTGAAAGAAAAAATGTACATGCATATTTTTACTAATACTAACACTTTTTTCAAGTTAGTTCATAATACATGTATCTAATAATTAATTGAACATGTACTTTCTTCATTGAGCTTGTAAAATTTGGCTGACATATTTATGGGTGACTTCGCAGATACAATAGTTCTATGACCAGCCCTCAGTTCTCAGAAATGATATACATGTAGTAAGATATATTAATTACAAAAGAATTTTCCAAAATTAAATTGTTATTAAACATTCTTTTATTTCTGTAGAACTGAGGAGTTCTGTATCAGTGTGTGCGAAATAAATTATCAGTAAAAAATGACTAGCATTTTGGTTTAAAATTGAAGTAGCATTTAATATGAATTAAGTTCAATACTTTATGAATGTTATTTGGGCGCTTATCTACATTTCAGAAGTTTTAATAGACAGCTGATTTGTGTCAGTGCATGAATTGATATTGCCAAGTGTATTTTATTTACTTTTTGTCTTTTCCTTTTTGAGAATGTTAACATTGTACTATCACCCACAATGTAATAAATTATCTAGTCTAGAATGACTTCTTAGTTTTTGCTCGACTATCTGAAAAGTAGTGCAAGCTATTCAACTCATCCTGGTGTCAGTGTCAGCATCCGTGCCAGTGTCCCCGTCAGGTGTCGGTGTCCCCGTCAGGTGTCAGTGTCCGCATCAGGTGTCAGTGTCCGCGTCAGGTGTCGGCATTTGCATGCACGTCACCATTAAGGTTTTACATGCAAGGAAATGTTTTGCATGCAAGGTCTTACCTCCAAAACAATTGCAGATATTTTTTAGAAACTTAGCACATATCTTTGAAGTCAGTAAACAAACCATATAACTCATGCAAATATTTCTTTACAACTTTGCAAAGTTCTTAGAGGTCAGTAAATGAGTCTCATAATTCTTGCTTGAATTGTTTTGCAAAATTAAGCCCCCTTAAGACTTTATCCTTGCATGAAAGTTTGTATATCCCAAACAGACATTTCTTCAGACACTGGATGGAAACAAATCTTAAAATGTTAAAACAGTCTGAGAGGTTCTAGTCCAACAAGCAGGACTTGTATCTGGTTCATTTTTGTATAGTTATGTCCCTTTTTATGCCCCGCAAAGCGTGGCATATTCAAATAGCACCATCCATCTGTCTGCCCTTACATTTTTCCATGTCCGGGCTGTAACTTTACATGCATTGAAGGATTTTATAATAACTTGGCACAAATGTTCACCACATCAAGATGATTATGTAGCATGCGAAACTCAAGGTAACACGGAGTTTGAAGGAAATGGAATCCTCTATATATGCACACATTTGTGTCTGGACTGTAACTTTGTCATGCATTGAAGGATTTTAAATGACTTGGCACAAATGTTCAGCACATCAAGATGATGTGTCGCATGCATGAACCATGTCCCTACCTCAAAGATCAAAGTCATATCTAGAGTTTGAAGGTAAAAGAATCCTCTATAAATGCACACGTTCCTGTCCAGGCTGTAACTTTGTCATGCATTGATTGATTTTAAAATAACTTGACACAAATGTTAGCACATCAAGCCAACGTGTCAAATGCAAGACTCACGCCCCTACCTCAAAGGTCAAGAGTTTATAGTAATTGGATCCTGTATACATGCATACATTTGTGTCCTGACCGTAACTTTGTCATGTATTGATTGATTTTAAAATAACTTGGCACAAATGTTCAACACATCAAGACATTGTGTCACATGCAAGAACCATGTCCCTATCTCAAAGGTCAAGGTCACACTTATAGTTTAAAAGTAATGGAATACTGTATGCATGATAATTCTGTCATGCATGGAAGAATTTTCAAATTACATAGCACAATTGTTGAGCACATGGAGAGGACACAGACTGTGAGACACCTCTTTCGGGGGCATTTGTCACTTGTGAGGGACAGCTCTTGTTCAGTTTTGCATACAAATTGCCATTTTCAAAATACTAGATTGAAGTAATAAGAAAGCTCAAAGGAGTATGTCCCAATTTTCTGAATCGTATTATGTCTCCCATCTAGTGGGGGGAGACATATTGATTTGGTGCTGTTCGTCCGTCCGTCACAAAAGTTTGTTCACGCAACTGCTACATGTCTGGATGGATTTTACTGAACCTTAATAGAAATGTCTGGTTTCAAGTATAGTTCTGCATATCGCCAGCATTTTCAAGTTCAATGATTCTTGGCGGAGTTATTGGCCTTTTTCATAAACCCTAGCCCTAACCCTAGCCATAAGTTTGTCCACGCCACTTTTCATGTACTGCTACGTTGATTTCAACCAAATTTCATGTGAATGATCAGTGCCACGCATAGTTGTGCATATTGTTGGCATTTTCTGGTTCAGTTATTTTGAGCAGAGTTATTGTCCATTTTTGGTAACCCTTACCCTTAATGTTCATTAACCGTAACTCTAATTGCTTTTCTTTTCTCTTTTTATAAGGCCATAATTTATTGCTTTTTATTTGAAGGCCAAAAGAGCATAAAATTTAAGCGGCACTTTCTGGTTCAATCATTCTTACCAGAGTCATTGGCCTTTTTTGTAAAGCCTAGCCCTAACCCTAGCTGTAAGTTTGTCCGTGCAACTCATCTTATACTGTAAAGTTGATTTAAACAAAATTTCATGTGAATGATAATTGCCAAGCATAGTTGTGCAGATCACAGGCATTTTCTGGTTCAGTTATTCTTAGCAGAGTTATTGTCCATTTTCGGTAACTCTAACCCTAAATGTTTGTTAACCCTAACCCCAATTTTTTTCTGTTTCTTCTTTTAAGGCCAAAATTGAAGTGGCATGTTCCGGTTCAATGATTCTTAGCAAGTTATTGCCCTTTTTCTAAACCCTAGACCTAACCCTAGCTGTAAGTTTGTCTGCACAACTTTTCATATACTGCTAGGTTGATTTCAACCAAATTTCATATGAATAGTCAGTGCCAAGCATTCTTTCTGGTCAGTTATTTTTAGCAGAGTTATTGTCCATTTTCGTTAACTCTAACACTAACCCTAAATGTTTGTTAACCCTAACCCTAATTTTTTTCCTTTCTTTTTTTTTTAAGGCCAACATTTATTTGAAGACAAAAAAAAATAATTCAAGTGGCAAAGTAACAAAATTAAGCCCCAATTTTTTTTTTAAGGCCAAAATGTTATTTTTTTAATTTAAGGCCCCAAAAAATAATTTTATATTTCGAATTAGTTATAATTCTTAACACACATATTTGTCTATGCTACTTTGTTAAGTGGTGGGAGACATATGCTTTTTTTTGTGAAAAACAACCTCTAGCTTTGTACAAAATTATGCACATTTGATAGAATTGGGCAAACTGTTGATAGTTTTGCATCAAGAAATCTAAAAAGACTTCCATGAGGAATTTATCAGAGACATAGTAGAAGTATGACTTAACGCTCCTTTTGGTCATTTTTTACAGGTGGTTAATTAACCTAACCATCCTGGGAAGAACCAGTACTAGACTCCTATCATCCATATGAAACTGCAAACTTTCTCAAATAACCCATGATTCTTGATCTACGAGAGGTTACAGTGATTTTGAATCAGCAACGCTAACCACTGGTCCAAAAGGATCTACCTTCCTGGTAGATCACTGACGGTTTATTTTAAACAAATATCTTTTTTACTAGATAAATATTGAGATAGTGGAGCCGCTTGAGCACAGTCATAGCGCTTTCAATTTGGTATGGTGGATTCCTGCCAGTTCACCTTAACCATGGTGGTAGTATTGTTAGGCAAGACACAATAATTACACCAAGCCTCTCTCTTTGAGGTTGATTTTATTTGGAGCGAGCCTTCAGAGCAATTAACCCAAATTGTAAGAACTTATTTCACAGTCAGGGATAACTAAATATTAGCTGAAAATGAAATAAAGTTTAGAGGGCAAAATGTCATTGTAGATCCATTCACTTGTCTCAGAGTTTTAATTTTTAGCTCGACTTTTCTATGAAAAGGGGAGCTATCCTACTCGCCCCGGCGTCGGCGTTGGCGTCACACCTTGGTTAAGTTTTTGTACCACCCAACTTTATTTCAAAACCATTGGAGGTATGCTTTGAAACTTACCATACTTGTTTACCATCACGACCTTCATCAACAGACAAGAGGAAATAACTCTGTCAAGATTTTTGACAGAATTGCCCCTTTCTTAGAAAATACATTGAATATGGGTAAAATCCACTTATTGCCTTAACCCTTTGAGACATGCTTGAAACTTTCAAGCTATTTCACATCATTACCCCCATGTGTAGGCAAGAGAAGGTAACTCTGTCAGGGTTTGTTTTAAAAATTAAGGCCTTTTATCGACTTAGAATGTTGGTTAAGTTTTTCATACCAGTCCACTTTTTTGACTGAACTGTTTGAGATATTAATTTGAAAGTTGGAATACTGTTTACAATCATGATTCCCAAACATGGGCAGGAGAAGGTAATTCTGTCAAGGATTTTATTTGAATTATGGCCCTTTTTGACTTAAAAACTCAGTTAAAATTTTCATTCTTGTCCACTTGTTAACTTAACTATTTGAGATATTACTTTGAAAGTCGGAGTACTTATGTACCATCGTAAGACCTATCTGTAAGCAAAAAGAAGATAACTCTGTGAAATTTTCTTGATTTGTACTTAGAAATTCCTAGTTAAAGTCTTGTGTGCCCTTAACTGTCAAAGTTTTGTTTTATTGGCAAGCACTAAAAAAGTCGAGCACGCTGTCCTACTGACAGCCTTTTTTGTCTATTTGTTGTGTTTGTAACACTAATGTGTGATGTAATATGATGATTTGACACTCACACATGAAAATTAATGTTCAGTTCATATTGAACTTTTAATGACAAAAAGTTATAACTACACATGTAATTGTAAGCTATACTAAGGAATGCAAATATGACAGTCCGACAGTAGGTGTACTCAAGTAATGGGTGTGTGTGGGGTCATGACACCAGAAGTTTACTTTTCATAATTTGATATATCAAGGTTTATACCCACAATTATACTTTTATTGTACCTGCAAAACAGGGTGACACTTTGGGATCACTTATCAGTTGTCTGTCTTTGTCTTTCTGTCTGTCTACCTTACATTGACTTTGGTAACCATAACTGTGAGTATCCTGTAGATGGAATGGTTCAACTTGAAATGTCAATAGTTATTTATCTTTTTTTGTGCTTGATCCTGTTTCTGGCGAATGCCCTTGTCACTATTCAAATTAATGAAATGGAACTTTATATTTGAACACAAGATAATGAGTGTAAGTCGAATAAACAAAAACCATAATTATAATTCTTATACAAGGAGCTTAACTCTTGTATCAGTTTTCTTTGAGTAAATACCCCATCTCACATTTCCCTTTCAAGCTGACCTCTTCCGGCTATAAATACAGATTAACAGCAAAGCCAACATTGTCATTTGCTGGGATCCACTCATCGCAGCTTGTTTCACTCCTTTAATCCCAGGACCTCAGTGTGATTGAGCAGTAAAGTTGGCCAAACATTATCCATGGGTTATTTCTCTCTGATCCACAGCTTTTTGCTGTCTATGATATTTTCTGAGCTGTCTGCCTCTTTGATGGTTCTGAAATCCTGATGTGAAGCAGCTTAGACAGGGACGTTGCTGGGAACCATAAAATTCCAACGTCAACTGGGTTACACTATAACATTAGCATTTCTGCACTGCTACGCCAGATTTTCATATTTTGCTCTCTTCCTTTCAATTGCCTTTGTACATCTTTGTTCACAAGGGACTGTAGTTCAACAAGAACAAGTGTCTGGGCCTTTGCAAAGTTGAGTATTATGTCCGAAGACAACCCGATCAAATTTTACATTTGAACGGAGAACAACAGTAACTATTGCTAGTGAAAGTGGAGTTTAACTCACGTTTCAACAGTATTTGTCATCTTAATAGACAGGCAGTTTACCTAACCCTCATCCCTGGGTAGAACCAGTACTAGACGCCTAACCTCCGTAAGAAACTGCCGGAGAGATCTCTTTAAAAAGTTCACATACATGACTAACACTATGCTTACCACAGATAACAGCTTTGTTTGATCTCCGAGAAGCTCATCAAATGATTCCATCTGCTCCAAAGTACGAATCGGAAAAATGAGGTCCTCAGGGAGATGCATCAACTGGTCATCTGTTGCTGACCTGGCCGGCAACCACTGCATCATTCTCTTCATCTCACAATTCTCCTCCCACATTGTCTCCAAGACCATGAGAATCTGTGTTACAGCAGCTGAAAAACGATGTCAAAAATGTAATAATAGGAACTATCACTGCAATAATGATAAACTCATAAATTCCTGTAAATGTCAAAGTTCTGGACTCGTAAGCTTACTTTGTATTATTAATAAGCAGAAGTGTAGTCATTACAGTCTGAAACTATTTTAAAATGATATATAAACAGAACATTATGTTAACATATGTTGTTCCGTTGGTTTTTATCACTTAGAGTTGTTAAAAGTCATATCACGCGAGACAGAAGCCGAAGTGACGCAGATACCATCATGGATCAACATGCTAACATAGTGTTCCTTTTATTATAAACATTTTATAACTATGAAAGGAATACACTTGTTCAAACAAATACAGTTGTGTCTGTTGGCTTGTATTGTAGACAGAACATTTATAGGTATAAAATGAATATATTTACAGCTCTAAGTTTACTTACAAGGCCCAATATTCTGCCAAAAGGATGGCGCTTCAGATGGACCTCGTACATGTAGTTGAGTAACCACCGAACTGGCCTCCCCACTTGCTTGACTCTCACAGTGCCTGTGTCATTAAAAGAGGCGGAGGTGAAAATACGCCTCCAGCAGGTATCTGTTTCGGTGTTATGTCTGGGGCAGGCATTTCAGATTGTGGTGGCCTACTCTCAGTGTCACCCTCATTCTCATCATCCACTTCACCGTCTGTTCCATCATCCTCAGACCAATCATAGCCTTTTGCTGGCCTATTTACAATAAGAAAATACATAAGTTGTTGCTTAGATGTAAGCAGAATATAGCTTACCACACATTAAGATAATAATGACAAATCTACCCATGCATGTGAAACAGGCAAAAATGACCATTGACTTGGAAAGTTTATATAAAGAATGTCACACACTTGAAAATTGACGACTGACTCTCGCAAAAATACATTGCAAAGGCAAAACAAAAACTTAAAATACGTTTACAACTTTCCTATACACACAATATGTGCATGAATTTAAAACGACAGGTCAATTATGTGAGATTGTGGTTCTAAATTCAAAAGAAATATTATTTATTTACCGTTTCAAAATCCCTCGTCAGCTTGTTTTCAAAATTTGGCGGAGGTGGAAATCGTGTCTGCGCATGCTCGAATTTTTTTTTATTTTCAAAAGCATAATGCGATTATTAAATTCTTGATAATAACTATGTTGAAATGATACAGTATATATTTAATGTATACAAATTAAAACCTATATTAAAAACAAAATAAATTAATTCCATGCACCTATCAAGGCGTGTTGACGTTAACAGGAGGCCCAAATGGGACCCTTATGGGTCCCACAAGGGTTGTAAAATATACGCGTATGTGTTGAATTACTATTTCAATATAAAACAATAGCAGTTTAAATCAAGGTAGTCACATGCTACTTAAAATTAAATGAGTTTTAAACAAATTAATGAATAAATATTCGTTTTTCTAAAAGTGCTTCAATATGGGACCCATTTGGGACCCTTATGGGCAAACCCACATGGGCTTGCCCACAAGGGTCCTATATGGGTCCAACATGGGCATGCCCATATGGGCTTGCCCAGAAAAAGCCCATATGGGACCCATATATGCATGTTTGCTGGGGAAGAGAGTATTTAAATAAGCTTAGAGCTTTCTAATCAATCTTTGCTGTTATTTAACAGAAATATTGCATATGTATATGCATTCATTGAACAAATACTGTTTAAACCAAGTAACTGCCAACTTTCTCACATAAAGAGACATGGTCAGTAGCAGGGCTCAAACCCATGACCCTCAATCTATGAGAGGTTACAGTCATTTCAAGTTAGCGACTCTAACCATTTGACCATGGAGGGCAGTGGATTATACAAGACCCAAAACTTCACCTAAGGTGACGCTTGATTAACCTTCCTTCATCACTAGCTAGCTTAGATACATGGATATAATTTAGTTTCTTCAACACATCTACTAGAAAGCAACCTTTGTATTTGTTTGTGATAATGATTTATCAAAGAAATATTTGTTTTTAATAATGATATATTTGTTTACTCATACCTTTACCTTTTAAGAAAAGTAGGTAAAAAAGTTCTATGTCCTTATCTGTGACTTAAAAGCAAAATCTTGATTTTGAAAAGGACTGACCCCAGAAATTATGAGATTGCATTTTTTTATTGAAAATTTCAAAAGGGCTACTGGCTTTTATTGTAATATGTTCAACAGACATTCCATTTTTTCCCGTTTAATAAGACATGATTTGTTGGGTTAGGTTTTTGTTATTCATGACACATTTTAGATTTTGGTAATTTTGTTTCATTACCTATATTAATATCTCAGTGTGATCAAAATATTTTTATTGAAAATTTTACACCCTTAGATTTGACTATTTATCATTCAATTTGACATTTGACATAAAATTGGTGAACAAATTGGACATTTGTAATTCAGACGGCAATTCAAAAATGTAAGTTGCAAATTGTTATTACTTTTTGTTCGCTTTAAAACATCAATAAAATCCTCAAGATTCCAACTTTTTGTAATTTCAGCTTTTTACTACAAAGTGATTCGGATTCATTTTGAATTCCTTTAATGAAGCGATATAACGATTTGGTTGAAAGTCAAATACTCCAATTTAATTCTCATATTTGTACAGTTCGCGTTATTTGACATTCTCTAATCTAAACAGCAATTCATTGTAGAAAAAAAAAATTGTAAGTATTATTAATTTCAAAAAATTGTATTTTATATTGTTTATAATTACTGTTTATAAATATTTAGCTATATACAAAGCCATTCTGAAGAAGCAAAATTATATTGCTTTTAATTTTGTACTTAATTAAGGGTTTAATGTTATATTTAATTACAGTAATTAATGTTTTCTACTGCTGTAAGTGTGTAGTATTAGCTGTATCAGGTTTCATCTTTTTTTTCAGATTTGATTTTAACTACATGGGCGCTGACCTCCTTGGCGAATAAAGAGCCGTTTGTAAAAAACAATTTCATTTAATTTTTGGCTGTTATATTGAGTTTTCAGGATTTTATTAGGTTGAAAATTAATTATTTTTTACTAAAATTTTCTAACAATTGAAATGAACAGTTTACAGTTAATCAATAAATTACCCAAATTTTAGACATTTTCTCTATTTTATTGAACATCTTTGTATTTTAGTGTTTTATTTACCGAATACAGGAGCTGTTCTAACAGTGGTTGAATCTTTCAAGTGTTTGAGAAAAACACAATTTCAACATGTTTTATTTGTTTCCATTATTTACTCAGAAGCCGGAATGTATTTAAAATGTTGTAAATAAACAGAATATTTGTCAGTAGTGGGTTAATAGAATTTTGGACAAGCTGAAATGAAATATTGAAATTTAACTTGTGATGATAAAAGTTGCATTGACAGTGCCCATAATTAACGGGACTGATCTATTGTACAGGTCCATTTCCTAATGTGGCATTTATCAAAGTCAAGTTTGATATAAGCTGAAGTCAAGTTGATTCAAAATGGAAAAGAGGTAAGGTTAAATTTACATGTACATTTCACATTGAGTTATAGAGAGTAAATGAAATTTGTTAATTTGTAAACTTTTAGTAGTTGTCAAATTGTTAAGAAACTAGTATGAATAAAAAAAATTGAATTTGCTTAAAAGTTACAGGATTGCTGCATGGACATTATTATTATTATTATTATTATTATTATTATTATTATTATTATTATTGGTTTCATCCTCAACATCATCTTCATCAGTATACAGAGCAATGACCGATTAATTCAAAGCTTTTAGTTAGAATATATAATAAATCATATATGTGCCAATAATGTTTTCTGGAATTAGTGAAAAGTTAGTCATTATTAACAGAATGATGAACTCTTTAAATTACATTTTTTCCCACCACTTGTTTTCCTCTGATCATAAATATTATATTTCTCAATATTTCAGATCTGGCTGGGAGATAGTGAGAGAGAAGATGGTGGGTGGAGACATACCGGACCTGACGCTGTCCCTTAAGGGGTCACTGTACCAGATGTCCCTGCTTAACACACTGAAACACAATCCTGCCATGCTGAAAACATGCCAAGCTGTAATCAAGGCATTGTTTCCAGTATCACAACAGGTACCACTAATTTACATAATGAAATACATAACAAGAAACACCACAATTTGTTGAAACTGTCATTTCAAATTTTACAAGTAATATGTGTACATATATAGAGTCTTTATATTGTCTTTTCCCCTGCTAAAAAATTAGATTTTAATTTATCTACAGAATCAATTTCACTATGACAATATATAGTTTGGTTGGTACCATTTTGATCGTGAGAAAGATTGTAATATTATGATAAGTCAAGTCAAAATTTGGTGGACTGCAACAGAAATCAAACTTGTGATAACACAGTAACAGTGATTGCAGATCAAACTGGTTATCAAACTTGGCCAAGATTGTGCCGGTATACATTGTGCTGATTTTGGTGATGATTGGATAATAGATGCTAAAGTCAGAGAGTTGACACCATCAATTTGGTCAAAATTTGACAATTCAAGGGCCATAACTCCAGGATGACTAAGTCAATCAGACTGGTCATCAAACTTGGCCAAAATGTTGTGCAGATATAGATTATAACCAAGTTTGGTGACATTTAGATAAAGGATGCTCAAGTCATTGATAGGAGAAAAATTTATGCCACCCCGGGCTATTATATTCATTATTTCACTTTTGAAAACCTGTTTCTGTTAAGTTAGCCTAAGTGTTGTTGTGGCTACAACATTTGCTAAGTAACCCACAGAACCTGGTTTCTATTACATGTCAGGCTACTTAAAAAGAATGTCCTTGAGCAAGACAGTTGATGCTGTACATAGCTCAGTCCAACCAGCAGTAAATGGGTACCAGTAACATAAGTTGCTAGGCTGCTATCTGAATCTGTCTGTCTGAAAAATGACTGGTTTCATCAGGAGTTTGGTCTGGAGAATGATTGTTATGTAGTCCGATTTCGAGCACTGAGTCGTGAATGTACTATTAGCTTATTCACTGCGGATGAACGGCCACCAGATATTGGGGCGAAAGTGAGCACAGATGATTAGTTTTCGCGAAGAACGTGCTACAATTGGTGTAAGTTTAAATCCGATATTTTATCTAATACACACTATCCAGTGTTTCTTTGTGTGTCTTTGGATACTTCGATGGCTATCTTAGTCCAGTGTATACCCGAGCTGTAAATAATGTCGGTTAATATGTTAAAATATCAAAAAGAAGATCGCCTGCTCACTTGAAAAGTTTGACAGTTGGTAATGTTTATCGTTTTATTTTGCAAATGTGCTTAGATTTGAATAACCTGAATCGAGCAATTTATTTGCGCAAGTACCAGACATAAGTGTTTAAGATTTTATCAACAAACGTGCTTTCGGGGCCAAAATATTGATACATATGTTACTAACATTAGTGTATTGGGTATTGTTTATTTTGTTTTCTGGTGTACCGGAGTATTGATACTAACGTGTACTGAGTATTGGGCATTAAAAGTGAGTAATAGAAATATTCTGCTGCCTTTAAAAGCGTTGTATTAGATCATCAGAGCACGAAGTACCCAAGGTTGTTAATTCTGATCGCCTGGTGTCCATCGTATGTCTGTCTGTCTATCGACTGCGTTTCGTCTGTGCACATTTAACCTTGTGTATGCAAAAGAGACAGCATTTTGCACTGGATCTTCAGGACACTTGATCAGAATGACTGCCTTATGTAATCTATGTCGGTTCGAATATGGGTTATATTGTTTCAAAAACGATGTCACGGGGTCAAATCATAGAAAAAAACATTTTGTATGCAACAAAGGTACCATTTTTCATTCGACCATGAACTCAGTAAGTATGATTGCTTTGATGAAATTTAGGTCGAGTACGAATATGAATCATGTTGGGTGAAAAATTAAGCCACTGGATCAAATCATAGAAAACCCTTGTGTATACAATAGATGTTGCATTTTTCATTGAATCTTCATGACCGTTAGTCAGAATCACTATCTTGATGAATTCTAGTTTGAGTGTGCATATTGAT
Source organism: Saxidomus purpurata (assembly GCA_022818135.1). NCBI lineage: Eukaryota > Metazoa > Mollusca > Bivalvia > Venerida > Veneridae > Saxidomus > Saxidomus purpurata. Next base: position 5,309,306 of record JAFMSR010000002.1, on the reverse strand, counting down.
CATCTTTGGTCCAATAAAATCATAGAAATATCTTGTGTATGCAATATTCTATGTTAAATGATGTATTTATTTTAATTGATTTTAAAATGTTTTGATTAAATCAATTCAAGTTACAGTATGATATGTTCCAAAATCAATTCTATTTCTACAAAATAATTTGAATTTACACATCCCGGAAAACTTAATATTCACATCACGGGCCCGTGTTTAAACGTGCTAAGTATATATTCACGTTGAATGCCCTTGTATACATCGAACAAATACAAGAATGTGTGATGTCTGAGGGAAGAATGATCCATTTCAGCTTTGACAATATCAATAAACGGGATAATGATATTTTGTTCAAACCGGAAAATCTGACGTAATTGTTTAGATAAAAGTAGGGATTAACGGACCATTTTTCACAGAATTGTGTGATTGATCATTATAAAACTGTTTGAGAATATAAGAATCTTTCACCGGTTGCATGTGCAGATGGGAATATCTGGCTCTCAGGTAACTGTTTAGGCGGTAACGAGGCTCTGTCGAGTTACTGCCAAAACAGTTACTCGAGAGCCAGATATTCTCATCTGCACATGCAGCCAATGATAGATTCTTCTTCTTGCATATCATTTTCTAATAATAGTAGCAAAATAAAATAAAACTAATGACTTATATTTACACGCTATTTTCTTGCAATAATGTATGAATTTACAAATTCATTCATAAAAGTAGTTCATTCTGACGTCATTAAGTCATCTTGCACCAGGGGGTGTAAGATGAGATTTTCCAGCACTGGTAACAACTGCAGATATCCTGATCTGGTATGCAAGAATGGATTATTATCACCCGATGTAAAGGTAAATCTTCAACACAAAAACTGATATTCTTTTAATAATTTTGTTACTAAATTTTAAGTAGTATATTGAATCTATTTATTTCATTTTATTATTTGGTTTTCGCGACATTAAAGTAATGGACAATAAGGCGCGAATCATGAATCAGAGAATTAATACAGGACCACACGTTTAAAGTCACTTCATGTCCGAGTCATTGAATTGCTGGTGTGGTACTGCATAATTATTTGGTGAAATTTTAAAAATATAAATGTAATTGTTACATGTGTGTCTAACACTCACAACGCCGGACAAAACAGTTTATTATACACTTTTATAGTTTGAAATATTAATGTTTAATAAGACTTGTGCAAAACAAGACACTTTATGAATCAATACCTTCAACTGATAACAAATATATACATTTCCCTTTTCAAAAATTTCTTTTTTACTCATTTCTTGATGCAATACTCAGTACAGTGATTCTCTCACTCCGTCAATACTCAGTACACGTTTAACCAATACCCAGTACAGTAATTGAAATGTTTCAAGAACCGTATCCTCGCTATACTTTCGTCTAAAATGATGAAATTTTGAACATTATTATGTTGTCTTTAGGCAAATGATATGCCCTATTCAGATTATTAATATGTTAATGATTTATCAAATAAAACGGCATAATTTGCAAACGGTCGAGATTTTTCGAGTGAGCAGGCTATTTGTTTTGGATATTTTCAACATATTCATGTTGAACATCGAGAATACATTCGGCTTGGACAGTCATTATCGTATATGAAAAAACACAAATAAACACAATATCATATGCATCAGAGTGAAAATCGGGTTTTAACTTACCCTGGTTGTAACACATTCCTCGCGAAAACTGATTATCTGTGCTCACTTTCGCCTCAGTATCTGGTGGACGTTCATCTGCAGTGTTATTGTAAAACAATGGTAAACTCAAGGATAACATAAAGGTCACAGGTCAAGGGTCAAGTTCAGACTATATAAGCTGAGAAAACATGTTTTACAATCCAGCTTAAACAAAAACCTTGCCATTCCTAGAGTCGTGCCATAGCATTACCTTTTTAAAAGCATTAATCTTGAAAAAAGTGTGTATTTCGATGAAAACAATCAGAATGTATACCATCTATAGCAGTTATACATACCCTGTTAATGCACAATTATTGTCATGTGGTAAAAATTCATTGGATTCTTCTGTGATTTGTTTAATATAAAATATTAAATATTAACATTGTTTTAGTGGTTATCTCAATTAGACAGCTGCTTGTGCTGGGATTTATTAAGATGGCCACCTATTTAGGTTGCCACTTTTGATGTTACCATTGTTTGACTGTAATTCTGCTGAAGGTATTAGTACAAGACCATCATTCTTTTAGATGTTCAGTGCTTTTACATACATGTAATGTTTGTTAGGTTTTCTTCTTCTTAGAATGTACAATGTGAATTGTTACAGAAACAATAATAACTTTTTCTTCTATTATATCTCACATTTTTATCCGGAATATGCTCAAAAGCCATTTGTACCAAATTAGGATCCATAAGACAAACTGGGTTACATTACAAAATTTTAATGGTGCAATCATTTGCAAGGGACACAACTTCGGTTGTTTCTTTTCCCATTATATTGTGCCATACTACACTGGTCACACTGTGGAACACTTGTACAGAGTGCTTTGACTGTGAGTGCTTTGTGTGTTGTACAGTCATAGTGCAACAGATATAAGAAAAGCAGAAGTTTCCGAATCTAGGAATATTGAAGCAATATTTTGTGTCTGATTTAAGTGGCATTTAGCTTTTTTTTAGATATTGCACTGAATATAAGATAAATGTTATACAACCTTTGACCTCTATCAAATTGTTTATAGCGTTAATGACACACAGTTCATTTAGGATGGTTTTATTTTGTTGTTGACACAGCAAAGGATTCCAGTATTGTTGTGTAAATTAATTTGGTAATCTTTTCTTGTACACAAGATCTACCTTTTTATGCAATGATTGTAAATGTTTGTGTTCAGTTATAATCTATTGCATCACTGTCACTTTCTCCTATATGAACTGTAAACATGAGTGAAATTTAAAAGATTTTAAGAACAAAATGTTCACGTATATAGTATAATAGATGTTAATGTACATGCAAACATGACAGACACAATTTTGCAGGCTGTACTAACATGAGAAAGATAATCTTTGTGTTCCCCCAAAAAACAATCTTTAAGTGTATACGTTCTCTTAAATGACAATATGATTGATTTGAATCAATATTTGTTGGAACGACTACTGTTTTCTTTTCTGTACAACCACCCTTATTTCAAATTATTACCCCGCCCAATCAAACAACATAAACAGGCTAATCACTCAATTCATCTTTTTTTACATTCTTTAATCTGTCATTTTGAAGCAATCACTTTCCTTCTGATGTTTAAACTGTGAGAAGATGACATGCTTCAAGTTTTAGTATTTGCTTAGCAAATAGTTAAAAGGCATGGAATGTTTACATTTGATGGATTAGGAACAGATCTGTCTTCATTCAAAGTTTTTACTGAAAAATATCTGCTGTGAAGTGGCCAGAAAAAAAAATATTTCAGAACCATTTGGACATTTTCTCGAACCTATCAATATTAATTATTGCAGGTTTTCAGATGTTTTATTCTCAAAGCCAAGGTGATTAGTGGAATACTGCTGTACTAGAACACAATAGATACACACATGTGAAAGTATACAAATGTGAAAAAAAACAGTAGAGAAATGTGAAAGTATACAAATGTGAAAGTATACAAATGTGAAAACACAGTTCACAAAATTAATGTGAAAGTACATGCCTTTCTCTTTTCCCTGCAACTGAAAATGAAATATACCAGTTTCATTTTCAGAGTCCTTGTCTTCTTCGAGTATGTTCAGATTAGATCATACCTAAGACAGTGAAGGAAAAAAGCTACCCAGTTTAATATAAGCAAACAAATCATAGTTGAATTATGTAAGTGGTCACCTGAATGAAACAGAAACCTGCCTTAAGCAGCCATTACAGATGTCCTTCAATGGTCCAATTATATATTAAATACATCCTCTTTTGATGTACACCTTAGATGGATGTTTAATACATGTACATGATTGACTATATACGGAAGTAATTTGTTTTCCTATTTTGTACTTTGTGCACAGGGGTGTGTTTAAATTTGACATCAAAAGAGTTCTTAACAAATTTAGAAAGTTTGAAGTCTATGGTAGAAGAACTTTCTAAAAATTCTGTCCTATTTCATCAACTATTTAGCATGCAATGTTTAAGAATAAACCTTAAAAGCAAAGCATGGGTTTACAAGGCTGAGAAAATGTTGAGATTTTATCTAAGTATTCCTGCCCCAGGGTCGGCTAACTCTCCCCACCACCACTGAAGGAAACTTGGTGGCACGCACTTCCACCTACAAAATAAACTAGAAATGTGAGTATGAGTTTTGTAAATGTTCTTTTAAGTTATTTTATTGAAGAACTTTTAAACATTTTGGAATGTAGTTACCAGAAGAAATGTTGAGACTATCTTTTTCAGGAAATGTTGAAACAAAATACCTGGAATTGTAGTCTCTGGAACACTTAGAAGTTGGTGACAATCTCTATATTGGGTAACCAAAGTTAAACTCTCATTATGTTTTGGTATTTTGTTTCTATGGTAGTCACAACATTTCTTCTGGTAACTGCATTCCCCGATTTTTTAAAGTTCTTCAATAAAATAACTTAAAAGAAAATTTACAAAACTTGCATTTCTCGTTTATTTTGCAGAACCTCACCACCTCAGAAATTTCCTTTTACCACATTTTGTGGTGGTGGTGAGAGTTAACCACCCATGTACCCTGACAACACTGATCACAACTGAATAAAGTGTGGGTATTAGTGTTGGTTTATAAGCACTTCAATCAAACCTGTTTTCAGCACGAGCCCAGTCAAGGGCTACACAGTGGTCAAACGCTGCTATCATTCAAATTAGATGTTATATTTTGGGGAGTGATGAATATAGCCATGTTACAAAGTAAAAGCTCACTACATCATTCCGCAACATATAAATAAAATAACAACAACTACAATGATAAAATATACAATACAGAGATATAGAATATGGATGATGAAACATTGAATATGAATATCAAACATACAATAACAACAATAATGAATTATAGAATTACAATGATGACTGTTACAATAAAATAACAAAGCATCTAATAACAAAAACAAACATAAATCAAAGCGCTGTGAGCGCTGAAGGCCTGGGGGTTATAGGTTAACTCCCCGAAAAACAACTTTTGACCTACGTGTTTTGCGTTGAATCTTACCTAAAGCGAAATGTGCAAGGGACGAAATTCAATATATGACACAGAATGAATGATTCACAAATATATGGGTGACAGGGAAGTTTGTTTTATTATGAAATGTACGTTAAATGAAAAATAATCACATAGTCAACATTATAAAATGTTTAAGCCAGTACAAATAATTCGATCTGCGCTTTGTACAACTTCAAGCGATATGATCTGATGATGTGGATCGAAAATTATTGTGTACCAATAACAAGACCTTGAAACAGAAATAAACAAAGCAATACCAGCAATGAAATATAAATACAGTACTGTACAATGTGTATAACAGAGAAAACCAAAAATGATTCTGGGTTACCTTGTAGTTGTAATCAGTGAAACCGTTCACTGGGCCTCGACATGCAGCGTCCTCGATAAATGGCGGGTGATTTTGATCACGTTAGTTCCTTCTCAGGAATGTACGTAAATTACATCTTTTTTTAGAGACATTTATTTTTAGGTAAATATATATGTAATCGTTCAGAATAACAAAGTTGTCAAAGAAATAACATCGGAAATTTGAAAATCAAACTACAAACTCTTATATCGAGGCTTAGAATCGTTTAATTTCCGTAAATATCCGCACTTTTCCGTGATATGCATATGATTATCTTCCGTAATCAGCTCACAGCGCATTAATTTCTAAAACAGAAAAAAATGTGTAATGCAGCCCGTAAGCTGTATACCTTCCTGCAGTCGTTTGAAGTTTTATGTACTATTTTTATTTGTAACATGTTCTTATCATATGCGGCATTCAAACAGAAGATTGATCTGGTCTGTCTTGCACTACTTTCGCATAGCGCATGTTTACAGTTGTTATTCGCACATAGCACGGTTAAAATTCTTGCAGGGTTTGAAATGTGGTATACTAACTTAGGCCTTGGGGACTTTCAGTCCCCAGGCCAAAAATTGTAGAATTTAGCAACATTTGACATGCCATAGTTGCTGTGTAATAGGTATTCTTAATTAAAAAAATTGCCAGTTGGAATACAACTGTATTGGCTGCGTAAGGCAGGTTGTTTAATTGAGGTCACCACTAATGCAGGTTAAACTGTACTTAGACAAAATTAAGTTTAGTTTGCTTGTTACCTTATCTTCTTTTTATATTTTATAAATTGGTAAGATCTTCATCAAACATGTCAAGCATGAGGGACAGCATTTACCATGTAAATATTAGGTCTTTCAGTTCTCAAATAATACTTTTAAGGATTTCAAATAAAGGACTTGTAAGTGTCGGCAAAAGAATAGGATTTTCAGCCATTTGTTGCGTGAGTTTATCTGAATTAACTGGCAAATCAGAAGATATCGAAATTTGAACAAATACAAAACCACTTCAGCTGTGACATCTCATAACAATAATTTACAGATATGCAAATATACATCGGCGAAAATGTTCCGTTTTGTTTGAACATTTTTACTGTTTAGCGCTCTAAAGTGACTATTAGTATTTTTTCTGGATAACAATCATGCGAATATGGTCACAGTTCAATTGTTTGGATATCTGAAAGATTCAAACTGTTTTAAAGGAAGTGGATGGAGAAAAACTAGTCTTGTATAACATGACAAGATAACAATGTAGTGCAATTGAAACATTAGCTTTAAGGAGTTTTTGACAGATTAGAGTAAAGTGTAGATATTTGATAGATTTTTAGTGCTGTGTATGGAATGTAATTCAGAAGTTTTTATATCTAAGATGAGCTTCAAGTGTATTGTTTAAAAAAAAAAAATTAATGAATTATCTTACTGCTATGAAAAAGAATAAGTAGAAGTTTTCTACAGTGGAAAGTTTCATACACATGACAATGACCATCTGCCAGTCTGGTAATGTGTAGCAATTTCCTACAATATAGATTAAATTCATGTAATTGATATCAATATATGTGCAAAGAAACTAGATATATGACATCGTAAAAGTTGTGAAGTAATAAGGAACATTCAAAATGGCTTGGCGGCCATCCACTGTTGCATATTCACAAAGACATGCAGACAGTCAAAGCAAAGGGTCCCAGGATGCAAGAGGACGTAGGGCTAAAACTTCCATTGGCCAAGTCAAAGTTCTGTTTAAAGATAGTAAAGACAAGGTAAATGTTGCTTTTCTTTCTTTTCATATTTGTATCAAAAGTTTTACAGTGGTAATTAACGGAGTGCATGATAAAGTGCATAATTAAGCAGCAGCATTAGAAAAATCTGCCAGAACGAGATGAAAACTGAAATCTCAATTTGCAGAAAATTAGGGCAGACTTGATCTTATCTGGTAATTTTTTGTATCATTTTTATGAGATCGAGAATGCAGGACGTCTTAGTCAAGCCGCAGATATTAGTTGTGAGACAGAATGTAAAACTGTATTTTTTTATGGAGCACTTTGATCTTATATCTAAAATAAATATAAAGAATATAAATGATATTTAAAATACATGACTGTGTAGTTGTAATATAATGTATTTATGTTAAATGACTTTTTTTCCCAGGATAAGCAGTGTAAAATTGATCTTTTAAAGTCATTATACCCTAACATAGATTTAAATTTGCTAGAATATACATCATGTACTATATATTTAGTTCAACTATTCAAAGAATAAGGAGAGGCTGTCTTACTCACCCTGGTGGTGGCTTCTGCGTTTAATGCCTCGGATAATTTTTTTGTATCAGTTCATGTTTAAAATTTGCAGTGTGAGCTTTCCATTATGTATCCTATGTGTAAGGATTTTAACAAAATTATGGCACTTTTTTCACTTAGGAAATATTTTCATTCTGGTCAAAAGTCTGCTTACATGAACCATCATTTTCTCCATCAGTAGGCAAGAGTGCATTAATCTGTGAAGGATTTTGGTAGAACTACAGCCCTTTTGCACTTAGAAAATATTCCTATTCTGGTAAATTGAGTTATTCCTACCAGTCCATGTCTACTGTAAACCATTTCAAATATTACTTTGAACTTGTATCAATTCTAAACCATGCTTTCCTCCTAAGGTAGGCAAGATTACATAACACTGTCAAGGACTTTTGACTGAATTATGGCGCTTTTGAATCAAAACAAAATACAGGTTAGAGTTTAAGCACAGAAAACTGTCTTATCAGTCAATGAAGACACTTGATAAAAACTTTTGGTTGATCAATCAAGGTAAATTATCTCCCTTAATAAACATAGAAGTTACTTGAAAAGTTTGCCACATCTGTATACAATAATTAATCAAGATCTTGTAAGAATATTTGATATCTTTTATATGTCTGGTGATAAAGCACTTGTTTTATATTTACCTAGTATACATGTATGTAACTAAGATAGTTTGTATCATATTCATAAAACTTGGATGACTGTTATCATGTATATAAGGTTTATACAAAATTTATAGGAATCATAAAAAATCAAACGGAAATTATAAATAGCAACAATTCATTTTAAGTTTATTAAATATTCTCAGTGAACAGTAAAAGTTAGATGGATACAAAATGTTTATATTTAAATGAGCATGATATTTGACACATAGTCTAAGACCAGAACAGCATTGACTGTAGGTGCTCTCTCGCACAGCAATACTGTATTATACTTCTTCAGAGTGAACATGACTTAACATTGCATACACTGCAGCCAGATCATGGTTTTACTGAAGCCAGATAAAGGCTTTACATTGCATACACTGCAGCCAGATTAAGGCCTTACATTGCATACACTGCAGCCAGATTAAGACTTTACATTGAATACACTGCAACCAGATTATGGTTTTAAATTGCATACACTGCACCCAGATAAAGGCTTTACATTGCATACACTGCAGCCAGATAAAGGCTTTACATTGCATACACTGCAGCCAGATAAAGGCTTTACATTGCATACACTGCAGCCAGATTAAGGCTTTACATTGCATATACTGCAGCCAGATTAAGGCTTTACATTGCATACACTGCAGTCAGGTCATGGTTTTGCATCACATACAGAACAGCCAGATCACTGTTTGCTTTGTTGTATACACTACATCCAGATAACTGTTTAACTTTGTTGTATATATTGTTGACAGATCATGGTTTTACTTTGTTTTAAACACTGCAGCTAGATCATGGTTTTATTTTGTTGTATAGTTTTACTTTGTTTTAAACACTGCAGCTAGATCATGGTTTTATTTTGTTGTATAGTCTTACTTTATTTTAAAAACTGCAGTCAGATCATGGTTTTATTTTGTTGTATAGTTTAACTTTGTTTTATACACTGCAGCTAGATCATGGTTTTATTTTGTTGTATAGTTTAACTTTGTTTTATACACTGCAGCCAGATCATGGTTTTATTTTTTGTATAGTTTTTCTTTGTTTTATACACTGCAGTCAGATCATGGTTTAACTTTGTTTTATACACTGAAGCCAGATCATGGTTTTACTTTGTTATATATACTGTAGCTAGATCATGGTTTTACTTTGTTGTTTTCACTGCAGCCAGATCATGGTCTTACTTTGTTGTATACACTACAGTCAGGTCATGGTTTTACTTCATTGTAAACACTGCTGGCAGATCATGGTTTTACTTCATTGTATACACTGCTGGCAGATCATGGTTTTACTTTGTTGTATACAATGCAGTCAGTTCATGGTTTTGATGTGTTGTATGCACTGCAGCCAGATCATATTGAAACTTTGTTGTATACATTGCAGTCAGATCATGTTTTTTTTTGTTTTATACACAGCAGCCAGATTATGGTTTTATTTTGTTTTATACACAGCAGCCAGATTATGGTTTTATTTTGTTGTGTACACTGCAGTCAGATCATTGTTTTATTTTGTTGTTTACACTGCAGCCAGATCATGGTTTTACTTTGTTGTATATCATACCCCCTGAACACAAAGTTTAAGGGGGGTATACTGGATTCAGCTTGTCTGTTCCTCTGTCTGTCGGTCTGTCTGTCTGTAGACAGAAACTTGTTGATGCTAAATCTCCAAAACCCCTTGTCAGAATTTAATAATACTTCACAGAAGTGATAAGTACAATGTCTAGTTGTGCATGGTCCATTTTTTTAGGTCAATAGGTCAAAGGTCAAGGTCACAGGGGCTCGAGATAGTAAAATCTGGTGGATGCTTAATCTCCAAAACCCTGGTCAGAATTTACTGATACTTCACAGAAGTATAAGTACCATACCTAGTTGTGCATGGTCCATGTTTCAGGTCTCTAGGTCAAAGGTTACAGGGGCTCGAGATAGTTAAATCTTGTGCCCTTTTAATCTCCAAAACCCCTGGTCACAATTAAATGATATTTTACAGAAGTGATAAATAGCATGCCAAGTTGTGCATTTACCATGTTATGGGTCACCAGGTCAAGGTCACAGGGGCTTGACATAAAATAAGAAATCTGGTCAGAATTTAATTGAATACACTGCAGTAAGATCTTGGTTTTATTTGCTTTTAACACTACAGTCAGATCATGGTTTTCCTTTGTTGTATACACTGCAGCTAGATCATGGTTTTACTTTGTATAGTTTTACTTTTTGTATACACTGTAGTCAGGTCATGGTTTTACTTCGTTGTATACACTGCTGGCAGATCATGGTTTTACTTTGTTGTTTACACTGCAGTCAGGTCATTGTTTTACTTCATTTTATAGACTGCTGGCAAATTATGGTGTTTGCTGTGTTGTGTACACTAAAGTCAGATCATGGTTTTATTGTGTGTTTTATACTTTAGCACTGTGTTGTATATACTGCAACAAGATCATCGTTTTCTTTCTTATCAAATTTCAACCTGGCCACAGGAATTTTTTACTTTGATACAAATTAAATCTTAATAGTAAATTTAACAACATCACATCTTTAAAAATTTGAATGTGTTTGACACATCAAACAATGGTCTTATATGTTACATTTGACACATCAAACAATGGTCCTATATGTTACATTTGACACATCAAACAATGGTCTAATATGTTACATTTGACACATCAAACAATGGTCTTATATGTTACATTTGACACATCAAACAATGGTCTTATATGTTACACATTTGACATATCAAACAATGGTCTTATATGTTACACATTTGACACATCAAACAATGGTCTTATATGTCACTCTTCAGCTGGGCCATGGTGTCAGCATGTTATATCCCTTTCAGTCAGACTTTGGTTTTTGCTGTGTTATATACACTTAAACCAGACCATGGTTTTACCATTTTAAATGAATGGTTTCACAGTTTTTAATAATCAGGATAATCATTAATCTAGCCAGGAAGTCCACTTACAGTCATTTGTAGACTTTTTCAAAACGAATTATGATAAGTTTATGATTTTATTCACTTTTGATCACATAATGTTTCAGCCCAAAGAATGGTAACTTGAAAGGCATATTTATTATCACCCTAAAACTGTGATTAAACAATCAATAGGGCATAGATTTCCTTATTTGGTCTGTAAATATTTTTCCACCACATTGCTTTCATTTTCTTATGTTTTTTCCAATCAAGTTCGTTGCTAATTTAGACCTGACTTTCTGTGTGCTTCTTATGGAGAATAATAGTCTCTTTAATGATGGACCTGCTTAGGGACAATGCTTTGAGATACTTTATGTTCTAGTTCGGTGCCTCATTTCTTTGACATAATGTGACATAAAGTAAATCTCTGTGATTTTCACTTACTGATTGTGTTGTCCCTGTTGGTTTTATATCCTGGTTGAAACAAGGTGTTTCCAAGGAAATTTAGGTTTTAGATTACTGACATGTACAATGTTCAGTTTATAAGTTGTTCTAGTATTATAAAATGTAAATAAACTATATGTGTATTTCAGTTACCAAGGATACCAGAAGATGGAAAAAGGAGAAAAAGTTTCAGCAACCCAGAGAAGATAGAGAGGTTAGTCGGTACATTATGTTACACTATAACAGGCTGTAGGCCTAATTTGTACTAAGAAGGTATGGTGGACCTGGATTTCTTTAAGGTTGTCTTTGACTTTGTTGTCAATATCAATAATTCTCAGGGGAGCAACAGAGGGTGATCATGGTCCTCTAAAAATAAACAACAGCATATAACATAGTAAAATGGGCAAAAACATTGCTTTTATATAGTTAATATTAAAACAACAGTGTGTAGCTTGTCTGCTGCATATCATATGTTAAAGGAATCCCATATCTGTCAGTGCTCTGTTTGATGGTGTTTAGGGATAACTTTATACTTTTTAATCCAAGGTCAGGTTTGTCTGAATAGGCAAGACAACAGTTTTTTACAAACAGCATACATGAATACATTTTCCACATCTAGAATCATACAACATTCAACTTACTACATCAAGATCATACAGCAAAATGTTCTGGATATTTGCGAAGTTACCTCTCTTTTTACTGAGTTATGGCCCTTTGAACATTTTGTACATGTAAAATTGTGCCTTGCAAAAATTTCTTGCTTGATTTAAATAATAATTTTTTTATGATAAGAAGCATTTGCATTTTAGCTGCTGTTTTGCCTTTTTTGCTGAGTAAATTGTCCCCTTTGTGTTAGGTATTTACATTATAATTACTGGTATATGCTACTATCCAATGATAGAAAATTGATAGAGTGGCTACAAAATTTAATGTTTTTGTGACAGAAACATCATATGCTTGTTATCCTCCCTTTTATATTTAATATGTAAATGTTCAAGATTTCAAGTGCTAATATTGTTTACATATATTTTATGTTGAATAAGAACAAATGCTTTTAAATACCTTGAGTACTTGAAAACAGAATATGTTGCAATCTTACATTGTACTTAAAAAGATGTTTAGCTTTGAAGTTCAACTTAAAGTCTGAGGGACTATACTCATTCTCACATAAAAAAGAAGTTTTATCTTCCATACTTTATGTTGTACTTCATATTTAATCAAATACAAAACGTATTTACATCATTACTTAAATATGTCAGGTGTTGGCTTGACAAATCAACATGACGCTAGGTGTCAAATCATGTTCGCTGAACACCAATCAAAAGGCGACTTTACCTATGACAAATAAATACATGTGGAAAAGGTTTTCAAGAGTGGATTATTTGGTTATAAATAGTCCTGACATCAACAATGGGGCGAGGTTATTGCATCATTGGCGTCATGTTAATTTTAATAATATTTTATTTTTGGGTGTGTAACGAGCCGAGGGCCTAAGAAGCAGCAGATCCATTCAGTGAAAAGTATACTCACCCTGAATGGGTCTCTGTGCCTTATATATACTACCCTAATCCCCAACACACTTACATGGGTTTTAAATTTGCATATTATCATCATATGCGACCGAACGTTTTCACTACGTTCACCGATCGTTACACGTGTGTACTTGTATCTGTTCAGTGTGCAGACTCCTTTATTGGGGCTTATATACCAATGGATTTTGATATAACTTGGCAGAAACCCTAATTACTTCAAGACAACTTTTGTTAGATATTATGCACAAGACACAATGCTTACTGGCAGACTAATGTTTTTACTTTATCTGGTAACCTTAAAAATTTGGTCATGTATTTTAAGCTAGTGTTTTAGAAATTCATAAATGAAATATATTTAGTAACTGGTTTTAAACAATGAACTCAGAATCCAGTATTTGCCTTATTACATTAACATGTTTGTACAATTTATGTACATGAAAACATGGAACTACTTTTTCATCCATTCAGAATAAAACTCAGATGATTTAGATGTGTTGCAAACAAAGCATAGGTTAATTATGTCTGCCCCCTTATTGTTTTTGCCTTGTCCATCTATCTGTCCACCCATCCATCGGTCCGTCCATCCATCCATCTGTCTCACTTTATTTCCACTCAATAACTTGAGATCCATATGACCAACAGTCTTCAAACTTAATAGGATTATTGGTTTTATTGATAGATGATCCTTCTTGTAATTTGGGTCAGTAGGTTAAAGGTCAGGGTCACAGTGTCTTGAACTTTGAAAATTGTTTCTGCTCAATAACTTGAGAAATCTTAAAACTTAAATAAAACTTAATGAGTTTATCATGATGATTTGTCTTCTGAAGTAGAATGCTGGTCCCTATTGTTAGTACATCTAGTTACTTTTATGTACAACATATTTTGTACTTTTTAAATGACTTCAAAGTTCACACAGCCTGTAATAGAAAGTTCATGTGTAGGCTGTTACAAATAGCACTTGTATTTAGTGTTTAACTACTGAACACTTCAAAGCAATGGACAGATATTGGCAAGATGTTATCAGAAGGTTGCTTTTAAGAACAGTAACTCCTACATGCAAAAATAAAAGATCTTGGGGCAGTTGTTTCCCTTACAAACTGACTCTTTTTTTTTTTTTTTTTTTTTTTTTTTTCTTTTTTATGCCAATTTAAGATCATTTATAATACTTTAATAATAGAAAAAGTCCTGGTTTACTGCCAGTGGGTTCCATCTCCTTTGGGTGTCTCAATCACATATCACCCTGACTAGACTTTTGATCTGGTTTTCCTTAACAAATTGATAGAGCAAGCTTCAGGATTTCTTCTCAGCTAAAACACTATTTTCTGTAATTTTTGAGCTTGTATGTATTAATGACATTTAGATATGAAATTACATGTTGAAAAAATAGTTATAGTAGTAATATGATGCACTACCGCTGTAACATCGTTTCTCATTGGTTATGTCATTTCAGTTTGCGACTCTTAAATTATGTATTATAGAGTCGCAAAAATGGAACAATCAGTAATGATGGCATTTAGGAGCATTGTGCATTAGAATAGGGTTAACCATTTAGCAATTTTGACATTTGCGACAGTATTAGGTTTTGAATTGTCATAAACAGTTCAAACAGTTATGACTAATGTGGTTGCCGTTAAAACAAATTGCAACTCTTAAAAACCATATAATTATACAGTCGCATATATCAAAATTACAAAACAGTTTACCCTATGTTATATAAATTATGTAAATAAAAATTTGTTTAATAACTGTTTTAAAGAACTTTTCATAATTTGTATCCTGATCAAGGTCCTAGTAGGACTGAAACCGGTAGATATTTAAAACTTAGTCTATTTGACATGTTGTTCCTCTTTCTACCTCTTATACTTGTGTTTTATTTTATGTTTTCCAGTGAATTATAGAATTTTCTCAGTGAAATAAAAGTGATAATCCACAGTTTGAAACAGTGGATTACCATTTTTATTTTCACTGTTTTTGCAGTCTTTAACTGGATTAACGTCAAAAAGTATACAGAGCGTATTTAATGCTGGAAACCATGCGACGATGATGTCGTTAAAATGCTATGTTTTCTGATGACGTTTCCCACAATTTTCAATATTTTTTAGAAACAACTCAACAAAAGTAGTTTTAACCATAAAATAAACAGAAAAAAAAAAAAGGGGGGGGGGGGGGGGGGGGGGGGGGGGGGGGGGGGGGGGGGGGGGGGGGGGGGGGGGGGGGGGGGGGGGGGGGGGGGGGGGGGATTTTTTTTTTTTTTTTTTTTTTTTTTTTTTTTTTTTTTTTTTTTTTTTTTTTTTTAAAAAAAAAAAAAAAAAAAAATTTTTTTTTTTTTTTTTTTTTTTTTTTTTTTTTTTTTTTGGGGGGGGGGTTTTTTTGGTGGGAAAAAAAAGGGTTTTTTTAAAAAAAAAAAGGGAAAAAAAAAAAAAAAAATTTTTTTTTTTTTAAAAAAAAAATAAAATAAATATAAAAAAGGAATAAAAAAATTTTTTTTTTTTTTTTAAAATTGTTGGTTTCACTGTTAAGATATTCATGTAAATTATATTTGCACAGTTAAATAATTATTTTCCCTCTGCTTCACCGTGTGACATGAAAAGGCTTTTAAATAGTTTTATCTTCAGTAAAATAGCTTGTGTTAATTATTAAAAAAAAAAGGATTTTTAATATCGACTCGTCTTACTCATAGTTTATTTTTTTTAAATATCACTTTTGGTGCCCACTCAGTGAAATTATAACATGATATTACACCAAAACCAACAATTATCCTCTATGTAATTTAAATAAAAAGTAAGATGTAACCCTGCAGAGTAAATTTCTTCATATTAGATTAAATAGTTCAAGTTTGCATCTCTCTAATTTCATCTAGCTAATTCCAAGATGAACTTTACTTTATAATGAAATAATGATGGTTAAGAAATGTGAAAACCAAGCTCACACTTAAAAGTCTCTTGCAATTTAGTAATAGTGAAAGACAAAATGTAAATGTAATAGTTTATATTAATTAATCTTAGTTTGATTGTAAAGAAAGCTTGTAGCTTATTCTCGAGCTGCTTCCTGGAAAAACCAGTACTGTTGTCATATGAGGAGGTACGGTCCTGACCCGGGATGAGTGGCAGACACCTTATCCATGCATAGACTTGTGAAGCATGGGTACTTTTTGGTTCACTCAGACATTAGCCAAGACATCATCTATTGTCATGCTTGTGAATAATTCATGATGTTATGTTGCTAGTTTGGAAATAACTTATCCAATGAGCAAGTGGACTCAGAGACCATGAATGATTTCGTACAACAGTGTTACAGAATGAACAACAATATGCAGGTAGTAAATATATAATAATAAAACTAAAATTTGAAGAAACAATTTATTGTTATTGTTTTTACACTTTTAATAAAATGAAATGAAATGTATTTTAGAAGAGATGAATCATTCTTTGTTACATGTCCGTAGCAAAGGGATAAGAAATACATTTGGTCAGTTCAAATAGCATGAAGTCCATAGGACTAGTTTGTACAGCTCAAAAGTATTTCATACATTGCACTAATTTAATTATGTATTATTAAATCGTTATGCTGACAAGCGTTACATATAAAACCTTACTGGAGCTATAGTCAGGTAAAAATTAAAATAAGTTACTACAACAAATTGAAGGAAAGTCATAAAATCGTAGAACTGTGCTACATTTAACCAAAAGGTTAGCAAGAATGTAAGGAGGTTTTTTGGGCAGACAAATCAGTAATAGGTGATAATAAATAATTGCCCTTTAAGGATATTTGGTCATGTGATTAATTGAGACATGGAATTATGGGAGATCTCAAATATGCGATGAATAAATACTGAATAATTATATAAATTA
Source organism: Saxidomus purpurata (assembly GCA_022818135.1). Taxonomy (NCBI): domain Eukaryota; kingdom Metazoa; phylum Mollusca; class Bivalvia; order Venerida; family Veneridae; genus Saxidomus; species Saxidomus purpurata. Next base: position 5,292,134 of record JAFMSR010000002.1, on the reverse strand, counting down.
CCAAATGCATCATTTATTTTTTCGTTTCATTCATTTTATCTCATACCAATGTACGAACATGTAAAACAGTTTTAATCTGGACATAGAATAGAGGGTAGATAATTGGCCTTACATGGTATTTACTCCATGTTACCCGTAATGACTTCGGTAAACAGTACCGCAAGTTGAGTACACTTAACATGTTTGACTAAGATAGTTCTATTTTCTTTATCATATTGTCTGTGATGGTTTGAATGTATAATGAATACATAATTTATTAATAAGGTCATATCTAATGTTAATAGTAAAGCCATTCTATAAATTTCCGTTATTGAGTGAGTATTGTCCGAAAAATGACCATTAATGCTAATGTTTTCTTTTGATGTTATGGTTTGGGTTATTTTATGGATAGATGCAAAAGTTTAATTTGTGTTAAGGCATTGGGTGATAATATTTTGCCATCTTATTGGGAAGAATTTTTTAAAGGATTTTAAGGACTAGGAGAGGGTTGGAGGAAGCTGAAGAGGGGCAGAAGGATGTGTTACTCCAATTATAGTAATTAAAAAAATAAATTTTAAAGTTTATGCTGAATGTCGGAATATTTCAATACTTGAAGCTTTTGTGTGCATATGAACTAAACTATTGCCCATCTTGTGGAAGATTTATTTGTGAAGGAAAATACATATCCTTTAATTTGTTTACTATTTTTGTTGGGATTATGTGTACCAAGGTTTCTTGTCAAAGCAGCGTGATGTTTAGTATGGAATGAAAAAGAGTTTTATATCATAAAATCTCATTATTTAAACCAAACAGGATAGAATAACAGTCCTACATCAATACTTGCACAAAGAAACCCATATTTCATTTCTTTTATATAAATCCCATGTCAAAATATTTAGACGAACATTAAATAATGAAATTTGATTAAATATCCAATGGCTATAAAAGCCTTTGATTAGATATTTTATAATGCTAAAGGCTTAGAATACGGAAAGTATCTTTAAAATGCTGGATTTAATTGGACTTTATAAACTGCAATTAAAGTCTTTGACATCATTTATGAAACAAATTATTTTTGAATTTATGTTACAGTCTTCTTTATGGGTGAATAAAGCATTATAGTTATAATCTATGCTAAATCTGTGCTTTTGACCAAAAGGTTTGTTATTTTAGAAACAATCTGTGTTCTTGTCATTACATCCAAAACACTCTTGCATGTGAAATACAAGGAAAGTGGTGGAAAATGCTATGTTTTAGATTTTTAGTTAAAATAAAAAAGAATGTTTAAGGTTTTAAAGAGAAATTTTAAAGTATATAATGATGTGTTTTTTTTATAAAACTGATGGAATATAAATGAGATATTTTGTAGACATGTGAGAGATAATACACATACATGTGTCAGATGTGACAGGTAATCTACAAGTATACTGTACGTTTTTTTCTTTAAGATAAAATCTCACTTCTTCAGACTTCATAATTATTTCATTGATAAAATTTTCATAGAACTCAATATTAACCAAATTTCTGTTTAATCTTTATTCTAACCCTGCTGCCTGCAAAACATTCTCACATATAGGACAGGCTCCTGTAAAACTAAATTCCCATAGATAGGAAAGATACACTAATACATAAGGACATGTGCAAAAATTAAACATAGGAAAGGTGCATGCACCCACAGAGAGGTGTTTTATGGACAGGTCGAGCCCTTATATAAATGACACAACAGGAAAGAAAACGTGTGTCTTTTCAGGGAGGTTGGTGCTCTAGGAAGATGTAGTTAAGGGAGGCTTCTTGGAATGCAATAGTAAAATGCCAAAACAAATGTACGAGTCATATAGCTGCCTGCTCAAAATCAGATTATATGAAAGCAAAAAACTCTGATTTTTCTGTCCCTAAGTCCTGTTCTGTTCTGTTCAGGTTTCTTAAAAATCAATGAGTAATGCCAGAGTTTGAAGTACCTTTGCAAGCATCAATTATTATTTTACCATTTCTGTATTTAATTTGATCTTAAGTATTGTAGTGATAGTGTTTATTTTAGATAATCAAGGGTAAAATAAAATAAACACAATCAGTATTTTTCTACCATCCTAATACTGGCTTTCGTAGAAATTAAAAATTGAAACTGTCATGCAGGAAACTGACATAATGGAACTGATGAATATGTTATTCAATACTAGGACAAATGCATATTGAAAGTCAACGAAAACCGATAATATTTTTATTGTATTCATTTTCAGAATGCTCTTTTAGTTTTGAATAGATTTCAATATGGAGTGCAATTGAATTGAATGATATCTATGTATGGATGTAGAATTCTGACATAAATTACTTATATCAGTAAAAACAAACAAGTTTTCTTAATGTTTAGGGTAAATTACATATAACTATAGACAGCACTTGAGATAATGTTAGCTGAAATAATCAGCAATCGAGTACAGGTATGGTTTACCAATGTTTTCGTTCTAATAGGAGTCAAGTATTAAATTTGTTTAGCCATACAGATTGTCTTAAAAAGAATTTCAATGAGTTTGCTTTATATTAATTGAATATTTTCTTGACAAAATTACTTTGTGTTTGAGGGAAATATTAAAAGCTTGTTTCAGCAAAGTCATGCTGTTTTATTACTTTGTAAGAGACAAGTGATATATGGTTCAACTTAAATAAAATCATAAAAAGATGTAGATGTAATATTTATGACAACTTAATTTTTTCAAAGACATGGGGACAATGATATAGATAGATAGATAATCTTTTATTATAGTGACATGTGTATATAATGGCATGAAAAAAAAAATAAAGATAAATGTGTGGAAAACAATGTCAGATTAATTTTATATAAAATAAATTATTTTCAAACTGAAAAAATAAACATTACAGTTAGGGCAGTGTCACTATTTCTGAATTCTTTTAAGATTGTATAACAAAAAAAAGTAAAACAGATTAAAAGGGGACATTTGGTACAAAGTAATTTTATAAGCAGATAATAAAGTAGTTGAATGTATTTCTCTGTGAAAGCCTAATGACTTGAAAAAAGGAAAAATTGTGATAATAATTGACTTAAGTTATGGATATAGCTTCAGTTATGTAAACAATTACAGAAAAATTAAATTACAAAACACACACTAGTATTTTGTCATATTTAGATAATCATAAATAAGGGTGTTTCTATTTGTATAAACCCTTTTTTGATGTGGAGTCAGGAAAACTCTTTGAAAATGCTTTCAGAAAAATATTGAAACTGCAGTCTATGTAGGCCTCTATTCAAAATTATGACATATGAGTTTGGATATTGATGTGTTCAGATAGCAAGACAAGTTCAGAATGTCAAGTATAGGTTTTGAAGGTGGATATTCAGTGCTGCCCCCTATACTCAGTGCTGGTAATTCAGAGGAGAATTTGGATATAAATAGTAACAATGTGGACAAAGATAGTAACGTTTTTGACAACTCTAAGTCTAAAGACAGTAGTGGGGATTTAGGTGGTAACACTGCTAACAAGTCTGGAAAAGGGGTTATTGAAGACCTTAGCTTACCAGAAGCACCATTCAGTTCCATTTTGCAAAGCAGACGACCAACTTATTTTGATGAAGATAGGTAAGAATGTTAATGTTTGTTTCAGTTTGAATATAACATTATGTTGACACAAAATCACTATTCATGCTCCCCAAAGTGGGGAGGATATAGCCGCAGCTTTTGTCCGCTTTGTTTCTGAATTATTTCTCATCAACTACCTGTGGGAATTCAACAAAACTTCATGTCCATATTCAGTACCAAGGAGATGGGCATATCCTTTGAACACCCATAACGTAATAAACCGTATATGCGGGTTAAGACAGGTTTGGCCTTCCATAAATGCGGTTCCGTATGGAACATGTTTTGTCTATGAATTTAAAGGCCCAGCCGACAAGCTCCTGAATTTGAAAACTCAGGCGTCCGAGGCAAATGCGACACTTGAAGACAACCTTGAAAATGACCTTGGACACAATTTTACCAGCTTTGAAAATTTTCATTTTACAACGTTCGCATACAGGGCCCTGTGGGATATGTTTTGGGCCGGGGAAATTTTTTTCACAGACATAAAGCAGACATGTCGACATGTCGTACTCAAACCTAGGTATATTGACATCTTATGAGAATGCTTAAAATTGATCTCTCGTTTGCAAAAAAAAAAAAAGAAAAAGAAGTCCATGCGCAGGTTAGCAGACAGGGTGACCCCTGCGCATGACCTCTGTAGGTGGGCCAATGGAAATTTTACTTTCATGTTACAGCTCAATCTATTTGCTGATGTATACAACACGCACAGTAAACCAAAAGTAGCATAACGTGATGTACAGTGTTTACAAAACACATGCATGTCTGTCGAGTGTGTAACAAAATATGCCGGTGTGCAAAGGTTATTGTCTGTGTGTTCCAGTTCAGTTAATTTTCACAGAGTTATGGCCCTTTGATTACTGCTGTATTTATAGTTAACAACCATGGTTGACCATGAATCTTAATCTTTTGAATGTGGTAAAACTGACAGTGGTGCCATTTCACAAAATTGTTAACCATGCTCAAGCACAGTCAACCATGTCTCGGTATCCATCGTTCAACATTGGTTAACCATGATATTAGAGGCCTCATTTCGCAGGGTATATATTATGAATAGTTAAAATAATTTCAGTGTTTGTATTGACTGTCTCCAACCACTCTGTCTTGTTTGTATAATCAGGCTTATCATTCAATGCAGGTTAATCAAATTTTCAATCATATTTACCTTTATTAATTATTCATATACTTCAATATTTTATGAAAAAATTGATTAAAATCAACTATGTAAATTAAATTATTGATCCTGGAAGCATGATCCAAACTGCTGCAATTACCCCTTTTGAAACACTTTTATATTCTCGGTGATATTGCATTGTCAGGTCTTACCACTTAGGGAAGGTTTGAGTTTCCTTTTCAAAATAAAAAAAAAGAAATTTCTTCCAAAGTTCCCCACCTTTTTTATTTAGTTTTTATCAAACTTTGAAGTAATAAATTTTATAAAAAGGCAATTGCTTGCTATTCAGGAAGAGAATCAAACATGAAAGAAGTAGAAAATCTCTCTGTAAATGTCATCCACTTTTTTATGAAAGTGAAATATGGATATACTTTTCAGAAGGTAATGAAAAACATGAATTTTGCACTTGCATTATAGAATATATGTTATTTATAGAGGATACCAGTGACTCTATCGATATATCTGCAAGTGCTCTAGGATACAGGTTTGATGTCCTTAGCATGAAAAAGCTCTCCTGTGCACAAACTATTTCATCTGAGCTGTTGTGATCACTAGGATTGAGAGAAATTTACTTGTACATTCAAACTTCAACATTGACTGACCTTGACCTACTGACCTGCTTTCTTGTTTTTGAAGTTACAGCAATGAAATTTGAACACTATCAACAATTTTGCATGCAGATTTCAACTTTGACCTTGACGACATTGACCACTGACCGCTTCTTGTTTTTGAAGTTACAGCAATGAAATTTGAACACTATCAACAATTTTGCATGCAGATTTCAACTTTGACCTTGACTGACATTGACCTTCTGACCTACTTTCTTGTTTTTGAAGTTACAGCAATGAAATTTGAACACTATCAACAATTCTGCATGAAGATTTCAGTTTTGACCTTGACTGACATTGACCTACTATCTACTTTTGAAGCTATAGCGTTGAAATTAGAAATGTATGAACAGTTTTTGATACAGATTTCAACATTGACTTTTGCTGATCTTGAAGTTTGGCCTAGCTTGAGAGATGATTTTTTAACACCAAAATTCCTGACTGACCTTGATTATGACCTTTTGACCTGCTTTCTTGTTTTGAAGTGCAATGATATTTAAGTCAGTATTCTGACCCATTTAAAATACCACCAAACTCTCAATCAGTGAGAGGTTTAATGAATCAAGTTGTTGACCTCAACCACTTGACCATGCATGGAGGCTGGTAGTAAAGTTATGCTACAGGCTGCCTGCAATTTCTCTGAAAAGTCAGGATCAAAGTAAAAAAATGAAAATATGATGATGTCTGCTGAAGAAATTATATAAATGTCTTTAGCTTTAAGAGTTCTCTTTTTTTTACAAATAAGCAATCTTGATATTTTGAGATTGTCATTCATTGTTCAAAGGGATACTTTTACATAAGTGCATTTTTTATGAAGAAAGTATTGACAGGTTCTTTTTTTAAGTATAAAGAAAAAGTTAAAGTGTTTGCTTTGTTTAGATTTATGCAATACATATTTGATTTCTCGTACCTACTTGTACAGTGAGCACCCATGTAAGTAGGGGCATTAGTGTACAGTTATTTCAATACGTAACTTGAAGTTATTGGTACGCTTTCACATCAGAAAGCTTTTAGAAAACAAAGTAAAGTATGACTTCATTTGAAATGGTAAAGACTTTTATAAAAATGGAAGTTTTAAACAATTGTAACCTTTAGAGTTGTCATTATTCAATATGTATTATGAAATGGGTCCTTTCAAATTGCAAAACAGATAATGGATATAACAATTTCAAAATGTATCATGCTGACTTACACGTCCCATTCAAGTATCCTAATAGAGCAGCACAGAGAAGTCTTTGCGGGTATATTGATTAGAATCTTGTTAACTTTTGTCCTGAAGGAAAATGATTGTATTTTCAGGCAGTTTCATCGACAAAAGACTAAATTAATCATGGCTTTTACAAACTGAAACATTCTGTCATTTATAATTCTGTATCAAGGTAGCAAAATTTAATCATAGCTTGGGAAGAAGTTAATTGGAAGCAGTAGTTCTTGCCAAAATATCTTAGCTTGATTGTGACAGAAACATGGTTAAGACAAAATAAGTAGACAGAGATTTGATTATGCTAGAAGTTTGATTGTGACAGAGATTGTGACAGAACCTTGATTATGGCACAAACTTGTTGTGATAAAAGTTTGATTGTGCCAGAAGCTTGGGCCTTGAGTGAGACAGAAACTTGATTGCGGTAGATGTTTGATTGTGTCAGAAGCTTGTTTGTGTCAGAAACTTGTTTGTGATAGAAGCTTAATTGTGTCATAACCTTTATTGAGATAGAAAATTGATTGCAGCAGAAGCTTGAAGCTTGATTGTGTGAAAGCTTGATTGTGTCAAAAATTGTTTGTTTGAGACATGTGATTGTGTCAGAAGTTTGATTGTGTCAGAATGTTTACTGTGTTAGAAAGTAGATTGTGACAGAAGCTTGATTGTGACAGAAGCTTGATTGTATAAGAAACTTGTTTGTGATAGTAGTGTGATTGTGTCAGAAACTTGTTTGTGACTGAAGTGTGATTGTGTCAGACTCTTGATTGTGTCAGAAACTTGTTTGTGACAGAAGTATGATTGTGTCAGACTCTTGATTGTGTCAGACTCTTGATTGTGTCAGAAACTTGCTTGTGACAGAAGTGTGATTGTGTCAGACTCTTGATTGTGTCAGAAACTTGCTTGTGACAGAAGTGTGATTGTGTCAGACTCTTGATTGTGTCAGAAACTTGCTTGTGGCAGTAGTGTGATTGTGTCAGAAGTTTGATTGTGTCACAAATTTGTTTGTGTGATTGTGTCAGATGTTAGAAGATTTGTGTAAGAAACTTGTTTGTGATAGTAGTGTGATTGAGTCAGAAGCTTGATTGTGTCAGACACTTGCTTGTGGCAGTAGTGTGATTGTGTCAGAAGTTTGATTGTGTCACAAATTTGTTTGTGTGATTGTGTCAGATGTTAGAAGATTTGTGTAAGAAACTTGTTTGTGATAGTAGTGTGATTGAGTCAGAAGCTTGATTGTGTCAGAAACTTGCTTGTGACAGTAGTGTGATTGTGTCAGACACTTGCTTGTGACAGTAGTGTGATTGTGTCAGACACTTGCTTGTGACACTAGTGTGATTGTGTCAGAAACTTGTTTGTGATACTAGTGTGATTGTGTCAGACACTTGCTTGTGACACTAGTGTGATTGTGTCAGACACTTGCTAGTGACAGTAGTGTGATTGTGATAGAAGTTTGATTATGTTAGTAATTTGATTGTGTTAGAAGCTTGATTGTGTCAGAAACTTTTTGTGTTAGAAGTTAAATTGTTGCTTAAGCTTGATTGTCAAGTTTGAACTTGACTGTGACAGATTTTGATTGTGACAGAAGTTTGATAAGGATATCAGCTTGATGTTGATAGTAGCCTGATGATGATTAAAGTTTGCTGAGAGAGTACATTGCTTGTTATTATAGCCTGATTGTGAGGTAAGGTTGACAGGAGCTTGTTGTGAAAGAAGCTCCATTGTGACAGGAGTTTGATTGTGCTAATATCTTGATTGTGATGATAGCTTTATCAACTGAGACAGTTGTGAAGGGTAGTAATGAAAGGTTCAATTTTTGTGTGTGACTTGTCAGAATATTTTTTTTTTTTATGTTTTTGAGATCAACTTTGAATTTAAATCACAGACATGTGTGGTGATAAACTAGGTGAGTAAGTCAAATCATAGGAAAATCTTGTTTAGACTCTAGAGGTTACATTTCTTACCCAAATAATGTATATTTAACTGGGTAAACTCTATGTTTAATTATGGTTGATTCTCCTGTCCGGCTGTTGTCTGATCAATAACTAGAGAATTATTTGGCCTAGGTTCCTCAAACTTTGTACGTAGGTTGGCAATGACCAGTAGACGATCCCTATCGATTTTGAGGTCAACAGGTCAAAGGTTAAGGTCACAGTGATCTTCAACAGAAAATATAAAATGAGCCTAGAAAACAGTAAAAGTTTACAGTCTCTACATAAATGTTCAGTGGAACCTGACGATGCTGTTGGCAAGAAATTGCCATAATAATAGGTGACATTGAAGGGCCATCTGCACTGTTATCTGGTAACACTGAACTATTTGTAAGAGTGTTTGACAGAAAATATCTCCTGCATTGTGACACATAGAGACATTTTTGTTAAAGTTTTAATGATTTATTTGATGTATTTCTTACACAATCTGTTTAATGTAGTTGCATGTTCAATATACATTATTTACATGTTTTACAAAACAAACACTTAAATTTGATTGTGAGGTAATATTTAAAAGCCAGGTTGACTTTTACCAGACTGCTTAAATGATTCCAAAATCGGAAGCCTGTGAAAAAAATATATTGAATGGTAAAAGGGTTGAGAGACGCCTGTAAATAGCTTTCTAATTAATTCAAAAGTAAATACAGTTTTGTAAATATGATCAAGGAGAGATATGCCTTACAGGTATTAAGTGCAAAGAAGGGATTTTACTTGTCACTTTGATATGTTAACATGGACCAAATGTGTGCCTAAAATATCAAGAGTTGGTTATGTTATAAAACAGTGCACTGGCCCATAAATTTACTGTAATACAGGAAAGGAGGTAGAAGGGGTGAAGGGATGGGATGGGGGTGGGGGCATTTTATGCACCTTTTTAAAAGGAGGATGCTGATTTGGGTTGGTTGGTCTATCTGTCCATCAAATGGTTCTGGTAGTATAATTAAAAAAACACATTAATTTTGGCATACATATTTTTGATAATTATGATTATTCCTCTGCCCAAGAGAAAGGCCCGAATTGAGTTATAGGTCACTCTGTCAAATGTCATGGTTACAGTGATGTTTTTCAAATAGTAACTACGGAACCGTTAGACATACATTCTCAAAACTTCACTATTAGAATACCCTATTGATTTTGAGGTCACTCTGTGGAACGCCATAGCTGCCTTCTATACACACTTCTTAAATGGTGATGTCCTTTTGATATATGGTGATGTCGTTTTGAAAGATGGTGCTGTGGTTTTGATAGATGGTGCTGTGGTTTTGATAGGTGATGCTGTGATTTTGATAGATGGTGATGTCGTTTTGATAGATGGTGCTGTCGTTTTGATAGATGGTGCTGTCGTTTTGATAGATGGTGCTGTGGTTTTTGAAGATGATGATGTCGTTTGGATATATGGTGATGTCGTTTTGATAGATGGTGATGTCGTTTTGATAGATGGTGCTGTGGTTTTGATAGATGGTGTTGTGGTTTTGATACATGGTGATGCAGTTTTGATAAATGGTGCTGTGGTTTTGATAAATGGTGCTGTGGTTTTGATAGATGGTGATGTCGTTTTGATAGATGGTGCTGTGGTTTTGATAGATGGTGATGTCGTTTTGATAGATTGTGCTGTGTTTTTTATAAATGATGATATTGTTTTGATAGATGATGTTGTGGTTTTGATAAATGGTGATGTCGTTTTGATAGATGGTGGTGTCATTTTGGTATAAGGTGCTGTCATTTTATATATGAAGCTGTCGTTTGGATATATGGTGATGTCATTTTTATAGATGGTGCTGTGGTTTTGATAAATGGTGATGTCATTTTGATATATGGTGCTGTCGTTTTAATAGATGGTGCTGTCATTTTGATAAATGGTGCTGTCATTTTGATAGATGGTGCTGTGGTTTCGATATATGGTGCTGTCATTTTTATATATGGTGCTGTGGTTTAAACAAATGGTGATGTGAGTTTGATATATGGTGCTGGCATATTTATATATGGTGCAGTGGTTTTGATAGATGGTGATGTCCTTTCTATATAATTATGGTGATGCTATTTTGATATATGGTTCTGTCATTTTTTATTACGATGATGTTGAACTATTTATAGATGGCCTAGTTGTTGACCGGATCAGGTTGATGAGGGTAAAACTGTTCTGACACCGTGAAAATGGAGAGTTGCTATGAGACGCCTAAATACATTTCCATAGACTTACATTATAAGGGTTTCTTCCGGTGCCACTACCCAAATTCTCACCGACTGCTGAAATGAACTTTATATTGTATAAACATCCTAGTCCCACATAAAAATAACAAAATTTATACACGTGATCCAATACTTTATGTCAGTAATTTGGGGCTCAATTACACCACCCCCATTTTTGTGGCAGTTTTAGTAGTCACTGACCAAATATGTCAGTATTTTCAAATACCAAATATTTTGATTATAATTTATATCAAGATTTTTCTCTTCATATTTCATTTGTGATCTATCATGCAGCGATTATTTCAAAATAATTTTTCTTGTATGCATCCACTTAGTTTCAGCCAATCAGCAATCAAACACATAGTGTAGGTCTGCATGTTCCCTAGACTGATTGCTTTTGTACGCACTTAGAACTCTTTCAAATAATAAAATAACCATTGCTGAACCAAAGTATAGCTTTGTTTTAAGTGCGTACAAAAGCAATCGTTTCAGTCTTTAAGTAGGAGACACCTAAATTGGTGAAAACCGGAAGCAGGTTATTTTGTCTAGGGAACATGCGGACCTACAGTATGTGTTTGATTGTTAATTGGCTGAAACTAAGTGGATGCACACAAGAAAAATTACTTTGAAATAATCGCTGCATGATAGATCACAAATGAATTATGAAGAGAAAAATCTTGATATAAATTACAATCAAAATATTTGGTATTTGAAAATACTGACATATTTGGTCGGTGACCACTAAAACTGCCACAAAAATGAAGGTGGTGTCATTGAGCCCAAAATTACTGGCATAAAGTATGGGATCACGTGTATAAATTTTGTTATTTTTATGTGGGACTAGGATGATTCTAGAAAATAACAACTACGCCATCTATAAATAGTTCAACATCATCGTAATAAAAAATGACAGAACCATGTATCAAAATAGCATCACCATATATAGAAAGGACATCACCATCTATCAAAACCACTGCACCATATATAAATATGCCAGCACCATATATCAAACTCACATCACCATTTGTTAAAACCACAGCACCATCTATCAAAACGACATCACCATATATCAAAACTACAGCACCATCTATCAAAACGACATCACCATTTATCAAAACCACAGCACCATCTTTCAAAACGACAGCAACATATATCCAAACGTCATCACCATTTATCAAAACGACATCACCATATATCAAAACCACAGCACCATCTATCAAAACGACATCACCATATATCAAAACCACAGCACCATCTATCAAAACCACAGCACCATATATCTAAACGACATCACCATTTATCAAAACCACAGCACCATCTATCAAAACAACGTCACCACCTTCAAAACAACATCACCATCTATCAAAATGACATCACCATTATATCCAAACGACATCACCGTCAAAGAACCACGACCATGTGTCAAAAACGCATAGAAGGCAGCTATGGCATTCCATATCACTCCATCAAAGGTTAAGGTCATAGTCATCTTTATTGCTTTGCACAATACTGATTGCATCAAAAGGGGGGGGGTATTCTGTTTTCTATAAACACCCCCCAAGAATTTTGCATTGGTACACTTATTGTTTACTCTCTGATGCATATTTCTCTGATCTTCTTTAAACTTGGTCACAATTTATTTTTACTATATATTTAGTTAAGTTGATATTAAATCTGCCTGTCACAGTAATTCATTGTACTTGTTTTATGACACATAGACTTAGAACATTTCTCTTTTTTGCATTGTCATTCTTACTAGTAATTTTTCTGACGATTTTCAAAGTTTAGCACACAATATGTGTAAAGTTTATTAACCATGTTTGTATTAGAGTTATAGCTCTTTGATATTTAAAATTTTTGTATATTTCATAAGCTTTTCAACACTTCTATAGAAAAACTGTTTCAGTAAAGGATAACAGTCACTTGTTTCCGTTGAAACAATACAGTATTCAATGAAAATATGAAATAATTCAGTTGTGTGTATTAATAGCATGACAGGATTCATTAAATACACAGGTGACTGTAATTTGATTCCTTGCATGTAAATAAATAAATACTTCTGATCATTGTTTTAAATTTTTCACTGTAACTACTGTATAATACTAATGTATTATCAGAATGAAAAAGACGCTTTTCTTTAGATGACATATTAACAGAGCCTTTTTTATGTACTCGTTTATTCCAAAAACATCGCTTATTATAAGACTTGAAAATGTGGAATGATTTGAAAACCTTTCAACAGGTTTTATGAAGCTGATTGCATTTGTACTTATTATTGAAATAAAAGAGATGCAACAATGAATGGCGATCAGGGTATTAACTACTAAAACCATACAGATTTTGAGGGAATTTTGTATCGATTTATATATCAGAGAAAAGACCTATTGATCAATCGAACACAATAAGAAGTGTACTTTTTGTTAATGAGAGAAAGTGTTTGAAATAAGCGATGCTTGTCAAAATTTTTTGTCAATTTGTAAATGTTTGAACTTTTGATATACGACACTTTTTTTTTTTTTTTTCGAGTATTGGAATTTCCATTTGTTTGAAAACAAAAGAAAGAGAAAACCATTATACTTTTAAAGAGCATTCAAAGATATGTGTCACTTATTTGAAAAAATGAAATGAAATGTAAAACGGTTATAGACAATTGAAGTTTTGATTTAGTTACTAGTATTATACGAACTGTAATTTTGGTACATTTGTTTGTTTTTCTTTAATTCTACAAATGTTGGACGATCTATATACTGCTATTAGTTTTAATTAATAAAATCACTGCAACGTAGAAATGTCTTTTTTATCGGCAAAAGTCAGGCAGTGTAAAAGATTTATAGCGTTTATCGCAATCAAGAAAATGCAGCGAGATTGAATAGAGCTAACAATTATTCAATGTATAGATGATGGCAGATATTGTTCGGATTTATGTATTGAAAAGCGAAGCTCTGATATGTGTGAAACACATGGTGATAAATAAAGTGAAAAATTACAAAGGATAAACTAAAGTGAAAAATATCTGTGTGCTTTGTGATTAAGGTTGAAGTCTTCTGAAGTAAAAATATTTTTTTTTGTATTTATTACAAATATGATGGTTTACTGAATTTTTCAGTTATATCAATACAAAGAAATCTTACTTTGATGTCCTGCTCTTTCAACAGAATCTAGTAGTTACGATGATACAAAAGATTACCGGAAGTTACATTTGCTATTTATATTTGATGAAAGTTGGAAGTTATGCTCTTCAAAAAAATAAAATAAAATATTAATTAAAACCATTTGAAGGAAAAAAGATAGATGATATTTTAAGCTCCATTCCTTCTATTGTGCATTTATTTTTCTCTGCATCCTGTATCAAACTTTTTTATTTATTCTATTAATATGCAACACAATTTATTACTGTGTAAAGACTAGGGAATTATTTTTTTTACAGTAAGATTTTCTAATAATTTTCTTCAAGAGAAAACGCAGAACATAGTATGTGTATAACAATAATAAACCTTGACAGTACAACCATGAATCTTTTTCTAAATAATAACATTATTGTAAAATCAACCATGTATTGAAAAGGTATACTTGTTTGGATGAAATTGATAATAGATAAAAGACAATTTATAATTGCTAATTTATCCAGCTTCCTTTGACTTAAAATCAATGAGGAATGTTGCAGATTTCCTTTGTCAGTAGTCTTTCCCTCCTTAATGGTTTTGATAGACTCTCGCTGGGTTCTGTTTGAAGTTGCATGATTCAAAACATTTACCTATGCATACTAAAACAGTTGAAATTAATTATTAACAAGTTCTTATTGATTTATTCACAGTGTATTTGTTAAATAAACTCCCCTAGGTTTGATATATGGCTACCAAGGGTATTGTTTTGTTTTATTGCCATTGAAAAGGTATTAAAATAATAATTATATTGTTAAAAGAAAGAATAAATATTGTGAATTATACATTTTTGTTGTGAACAATGTACAATAAGAAAAATGTGAAAAAATTGGTGGATTTTATATAAAATATCTTGGAATTTTTTAACTGGAAATTAGTGTTTGGATTTCAAAATGAATTCAAAACAGAAATCGTTGAAATTTGCTGGTGGCACCAAGGAAGAGAAGAGACCTGCGTAAGTTATAAAATTAATGTTAGCCAATGTAGTCATATGGTACAGGTTTGAATCCAAGCTTGTGTCTTTAAAGTTTCAGAAAGAAAAAAAAGGAACAAAATAATTGTTTTCACAAGTATATCCCTACCCTGTTGGTGGCTGATATTATGCTACATTTGTGACTAGCTGTACACCAAACTGTCCATCATGGTCCAGTGTTTGGTAACCAACATGTACTCAGATTTCATTTAGCACACTCATGAAATGGCATGAAACCACCAAATTGAAAGACAGACACGTCTGTTTTTAGAAAGTAAGAAAAAAATTATCTCAGTATTAATATCATATTATACATAGTCATTTATTTTTGTCTTGCCAGTGGATTTATATACTGGAAAATCATTCACAACAGAGACAATAGTTTGCCATTTTTGTATACGAAGTAAGATGTTTCTATATTTCAATATATTTCAGTTTTGACAAGGCTGAAAATGTCCGGTTGGAGGAAGAGATTAAGCTACACCATCTGGAACAGCTTATGAGCCGGTTCCACCGACACAAACCCGATGACATTCTTATACAAGCCGGTACTGGGTTCTTTCCTGCCAAAACTCAGGCAAGGACTCCTGGTAGGATGAATCTCACAGAATTTAAGCAGACGGTATCAGATGTACTTGCCACAGATGAGTATGACGATTATTTGGAAAAACTTTTTATGAAGGTTCGTATTACTGCATCGTGGGATGTGTGTTGCACTAAAAAAAATGTTTTGGGGTGAGTTTAGATGACTCAAAAGAAAGTTTACAATGCAGTCAAAACTGAGATGCGGGGCACCTGTAAACAAACATAATTATAATGCCTAAATCTTGGTTTTGTTTTGCAATAGTCGCAGAAGACATTTTATTTTCTGTAGTACTGTACATGCCGGTTCTGATATGTTTAGAGGACAGCTTTATTTGCCATCGAAAGAACATCTAACTACTTATTGATCACTTATGCTGCTAACAACATGTTGGCGTTTGAACAGAGTTTGAGAAAGTAAGTTCTCTGAAAGTACAATGAAATGCATCATTTTCACTTCATGACAAATAAAACTGCCCACTAAACTCAACAGACTTGGGATAAAAAGAAGCACAAGGCATAGAATGCACTTTGCAGTTACAATTCATTTAGGATAATGTGAAAGTGACATAATAGATATATGCACACTTCTGCTCTTTCACTGTCATATTATCCTGTATAATTTGTAGATCAGTTATATCTTTAAGAAGCCTTAAGTTTGTAAGTATGTGAACTCTGCTGAAAATTCTTTTAGACAAACTGAACTGGTTTATGTAGGCACACCAAATACCGAATATTGATCAAGTATCTCCTAACTTTATTATCTTACTTAACCTATTTATACCTAGATATTATTTACCTTCAAACTCCCAATTTGGGCAAGACTATTTCTTTAAATAGGGATGTTTTGCAGAATCGTGATCTAAAAGCCGGTTACATCTTAAATCCTGATCATGTGCTTCCAGGCACAGCTGTTAGGTATATTTTAGTAGAGGATGATGGCACAAACAGGTTAAGTAATTCATGGAAATTTGGATTTTAAAATGGAAACATTCAATTTCTAGTTTTGCTATTGATTTCTAAATGTGAAAACCCATGTTACTGAACAATTCAATGGCAAATTTAAGACCTATTTATAGTTCTTTCACTTGGCAGTTTGTTTTAGATACATATATACAAATTACTTTTGGAAAGTAGTGCATGAAGAATTTATCTTTGTATTTAAAGTAACTACAATAATTTAGGTAATAAATAACGATTCATGTTTAGTGAATCTGTAATTTGATAACTAACTATTCAAAACAATGTCAATGTAATTACCAATATTCCAAAGAAAATACTGGTGTTAAACTAAAACAAAAGGGAAGTCATTCAAAAACATAAACACCCTAATCAAAATGGACAATCAGTGTCACTCATTGCTGGTTTAAAAAAAAAAATTTCAATGAAAGTCACAAAATAAAAAGTGAAGGTTATTGATATTTTGTGAAATTTACAAATTTGGACAAACCCTAAGGCCCTGCTCCAAAAACATAAACTGTGGAATCATTGCATTTAATGCAGGTTTTGACCTTTGTCTCATATTTTCTAACTGTTGTCATGTGTGCTATGTTGTAAGGGAAGAGTGTCAAGGGCGTGGATTTGAACCCATGCAGTAGTTTTTTATTGCGACCTTTACACTCCATTCTTTCAGCGTAAGTACTGGTCAGAACTCAAAGAAGCAGTCATCGAGGGTAGTTAATATGAATTGTAAAAGCTTTTTCTACAATCAATGTAAAATAAGTTTAAATGAGAACCTTGGAGTGCTTATATAAATCATGTATTAGAATCAGTTTTATTTGTTCTAATAATGACTTAAGGTCAAGAATGGTTTTTGTGCAGCCAGGTTCATTTTCTTCTATCTGTTTCAGCTGGACTCATCAGTGAGTGGCTATGTTGACTGGAATGAGTTTTGTACGTATCTTCTGCTGTTGTACAGAGAGAATGATTATATGCGGACTAAAAGGGAAATCCCGTTCCTTGTCGAACCTAAAATCAGGCATATTGTGCAGAACAGAGTAAGTAAATCAAGCGTAAATCTGTAAATTCCAAAGTCCATTTTGGACACGAAAAACATTGATGCACAGCATCAAGTCTGCACAGAAGATTATGAAGGCCTAAAAGTGTCTGATACATGTAAAGATGCGTTCCCTCAAACAAAACAGAGTCTATTTTCCTTGGAATGCAGCTGTTTCTGTGAAAACTGTGATGAGAAAAGGTTAACAGAGCAATAAGAGCAATAAGAGCAATGGCTGTACATTGTATGCCATTATACGGCCCAAAACATAATAGCCTTGATGTCAATTTCCTGAAAACCCTCTTACCATTGTGAACCTGCGGCTTCTGTTTTGTACTTGTCAAACCCATTTAATAAAAATTCAGGGATCCAATCATTTTAATACACTATGCTGGGAACCAAACTAGGAAAGCTTACTGCGTAGGAGCGCCTTTTTGTTGCAAGGTCAAACCCACTTTATTTATTGATTATGGGATCAAATTTTAAGAAAATTTTAAGAAAATGTTAATTATTATCAAACATGATATTTTCATAGCGATGAAATATTTCATCATTATGTTTCAGCTGAAAACTTTGATTAAATTTCAATAATTTTTATTCAATGAAACGACATATTAATAATAAAAAAAATTAATCGTCAATAACAACTTGTCCCCAACTTTTGCGATAACAGTGTCAAATATAGTTAGTGCTCTCCTGTGCGCCGACTAATAAATATTGGAATGTGTATGTGAAGTCACTGTATTAAACAGAATAACCCTGCGTTCAGTATACATAACCATTACTCTGCTACATTTTCAAATAAACTTATGTTGCAGTATTTTTCATTTGCACAAAATCTTTCATATACTGGCTGATTAAGGAGTTCAGATCATGATCTGCACTGGTCCCAAAGGCAGAATCATCACTGAATGATACAAGAGCTGTCAGTAGGTGAGCACGCTTGACTTTTTTAGTGCTTGCCAATAAAACAAAACTTTGACAGGCACACAAGACTTTAACTAGGAATTTCTAAGTATAAATCAAGAAACATTTTCACAGAGTTATCTTCTTCAAAGGGTTAAGATAATAAGCGGATTTTACCCATATTCAATGTATTTTCTAAGCAAAAAAGGGGCATAATTCTGTAAAAACCTTGACAGAGCTAAGTACTCTTGTCTGTTGATGTAGGTCATGATGGTAAACAAGTATGGTTAGTTTCAAAGCAATACCTCTAGTGGTTTTGAAATAAAGTTAGGTGGTACGAAAAACTTAACCAAGCTCAATACACTTTCTAAGTAAAAAAGGGCCATAATTCTGTCAAAAAGCTTGACAGAGTTATGTACTGGAGGTTATGATGGTAAACAAGTATGGGAAGTTTCAAAGCCTAAGAAAATACCTCTAATAGTTTTGAAATAAAGTGGGGTGGTACGAAAAACTTAACCAAAGTGTGACACCAACGCTGACGCCGGGGCGAGTAGGATAGCTCCCCTTTTCTTCGAAAAGTCAAGCTAAAAATGTGTACTTGGAATTTAAATAGGTCTGCTATAATCCAACCAATCTTTTAGTAAGCTTTGCAGCAGGGTATACCCTCCAATACTGTGAATACATGTGTACTGAAACCCCTCAGAGCACCTCACCTATTTTATCTGGATTTGAAATAGTTGTCTTCAATGATTTAAAATCTACACAAGACAGGTCATTTCCATAACTGTGCAAGAGTCAATACTGTTTCTAAGTTTCACAAAGTAGTTTATGTCAGTGCTCCAATTACACAATTATCATAAATACAGATCTTTCTTTGAAATCTATCAATACAAAATGAGATTTTCTTGTAGCACTTTAACAGTGTGGTAATTACCTTTCTGCTAAGACCTTTGTTCTTTCACTGATTGATTTTCTATTTAGTTTTACACCTGTATAATTTCCTTTGATGTCCTTGTTCTAAAAGAATATGTTTGAACAGTGTTTTTTCTCATTGCAAGACAATTTTGCCCGAAATTTCTGTCACTCATAAATTTTGTTGCCAATATTATGTCCATAAAAGAGATCTGAAGTCATATCAGGTCTTTTAGTGCAAAAAACTGTCAAAGTGCCTTCATTTTATAAGGTTCTTATGAAAGCATGAAAATAGTTTATCATGTTTATGCTAGTTACAGTAAACTCCGTATATATCGACTCCGGATATAACGTAACTTCGGATATAACGAACAGTTTTTTTGGGCCCGATTTTTTCCCTTCTTTGTTTAATGTAAAAATATACGGTTATATCGTACTCCGGTTATAAGGAAACTTCGGATATAAGGAACACTATTTTCTGGCCCAACAATGCAAAATGTATAGTAAAGTAATCGTATATATCGAACTGCAAATATGTTCCAAAAGTTAAAAAAAATCTGTTGATTTTGCATTTTTCTTTTGCCGTCTGCATTGTATTTTTATAGCACACTTGTCGCTATTATTCATAAAAGTAAATAATAACAAATGTTTATTTAATGTTTTCGAGTGAATTATAGAGTTTTCTCAGTGAAATAAAAGTGATAATCCACAGTTTTGAAACAGTGGATTACCATTTTATTTTTCACTGTTTTGCAATCTTTAATGCGGGTTTGGGCCATTTTGGTCAAAAGTATACAGAGCGTAATTAATGCTGGAAACCATGGGACGGGGATGTGGGGTGGGCGAAATGGCGCATTGCGCTATGTTTTTGATGACGTTCCGCATTTTGTTATTTTATGAAGAAACAAACTCAATAAAAGTAGAGTTTTAACCATAAAATAAACAGAAAAATTGTTGATATCGGGGGGTTTTAACATGCAAAGTTGTTATTTTCACCGGTGGGGATGGGGAGAAAGTATCCCGGGCTGGGGGGAAATATAAGGGGATTTTACACCGAAACCAACAATTATCCTCTATGTAACGTTTTGGTAAACTAGTTAAATGAGAGTACAAACATAATTGCTAAGTACGATATTCAAGTGATAATATTTTACGTAAATAATTCTGAGCGTTTCTAGCATGCAGACCGGATGAAATCACATTTTGAAAAAAAAACCTTGTGAAATATTTCAAGCTATGGCAAGTGAGCGAAAATTGTATTTCCAATGAAAACATGAACTGTCTTTTTTTGTTTTATGAATCCTTTAATTTTACATATATTTACGGGTAAAGAAAAGGATACATGTAACAGTTGTAGATCTTTATAACTCCTCAAAAGGAGATAGGAAAATCAAAAGTTGATGGTTCGGATTTTATTACATTTGACTATAAAAATACTTGTTCGATATATATTTAAGTTTGATATATATACATTGTATATAAGGAACTTGTTCGATATACGGATATAAGGAACTCCGGATATAAGGAACATATTTGACAGGTCCCGAGAAGTTCGTTATAAGCGGAGTTTACTGTATACTGATTTTTGGCAGGAAATTTAGATCTTTTAATTTGATCAGAATGAAAACAATCAATTACCAAAAGATGTTTATGAAAATTTTTCACTAAATTTTAAGCCATTTTCCCCTAAAAGCAAACTTATACTTTCTGTTTAAAATTTGCGTTACTATAATTATTTACTTTATTGTGGTATCATTTTTATATTACAAACAATATAACACCCTAATTTAAATGCTGAATAAACATTCTGTAAAATATGCAATACTAACCAAGTATTGACATGCATTTGATTCTGCAATTAGTGGTGTTAACTTGTGAAATAAGTGTTTTTGTTCAAATGATTTTGAAAATAATATTAAAATCTTCTGTAGTTAGCAAACAAACCTTTGGCCTTTAGGTCTTACTGGATGTGGCAGTCTATTTCTGCCTAGTCAGCCATTGAACACTAGTAACCTCTAAATATGTAAAATTTAAATTTGATAAAAACATAATTTGTCATTCAGAGTTTCCTCAAAGTGTTGTGCATCAGTCATAAAGTGTTGTTGTTATCTTACATATTTATATGCTTCAAGAAGAAAAGCTGTCTCAGACTTCAGGAGCTTTGTACAAATAGTTATTAGTCCTTTATTATTTAGTTAGAACCCTTGGAATTGGAGACATGAAGTATTAACTCTTACACTAACAGGGGACATGATGTAGGGGTTTAGCTGATGTAGGACTTTAGCTGGAACCCCTAATCTTGAGGTTGTGGGTTCGAATTTTGGAAGCATCATTTTGCCCACAACCTCCGCAGTCCCATCTTTCAGCAGAAGTACTGGTCTAAGCTCCAGGAAGCAGTCATCAAGAGCAGTTGATATAAGATTGATTTGAAATAAATAAGTTTAAACTAAACAAACTCTTACAATACTAGCGGGGAAAGGATTCTGCTGTTATAACCGTGAGTAGTCACCAATTAGTAGACTGTAGAATTAGTAGAATTAGTAGACATAGTTATACTTTATCAAACACTTGAGATTTTCATCCATGACATTGCCAAATATTTCTCATTTCAGCAAGAACAGACAACTAAGATAGTTGCAGTAGATGGACCGACACGCTACGTCACAGTCAGCAGGGTAAGAATAGTACCAAACATGTGAACATTCTGTAATAGTCTATAGTCTATACCATGCATTATGCATGTATGAAGGGTTTTTCTGCACATCAATAGAAACAGGAAATGAGTGAACTCCAGAATGTTTTCCAGAACTGAATCTTGTGAAAGGTTGTATATGAACTTACACTAATATGTTTTATCTTGATTGTGAAATAGGTTTTCTCAATGTAATGGTAGACCTTCTATGACTGAATCTCTCTCTTTATATGACAGAAAAGGCAAGATCTTTTGTTACTGATATACATCGAAAGACAACTCAGTTGATCAAACCAAACTTCCTTTGGATAGCAAAAGGATTGCTAGAATAACCACAAATCTGAAAAACTAGAAGAAATGGGAGGAAGTGCTTTTACATAATTTCCGGCCTTCGGATTTCTTTTTTATTTTGACTTATATGGTCAAATGTTTTGTTGTGAATTCACCTCATCAAAGGGCATGCCCAAGTCTTTCTTTTAAAGACAACTGTAAAACAGGAACTACTTTTTATCCTTTCAGGAGGGTGCAATCAGTGTATGGTATCCCAGCATGCAGTATGATAGGTATTATGTCATCAGTGACAATGAGGAAGACACAAGTCAGAAACGAAGGTTCAAAATGTGGGTGACAGATGCCATCTTTATGCCAAACTGCCATAAAATAGCTATCGCATCAACTAGTAGAGACATACGCTTCTTTGATACGTCCACAGCTCAATATTTCGAAGAATATCACTTATTCGGTGAGTTCTGTTAAAGTGATATTCTTATCAAGCATTTCTTTGTGATGTTGCCGTATGGAACATTTTTAATTAATGACTTCTACATTGAAAATGTTTGTATGGATTGAATATTGAACAAGTCTAGCTCTTTGAATTTTTCTTTGAAATATTATGTGCTGGTAAAATCCTTAGCTGAACTAGCGAGTGACTTCCATTGTGCCACTTCTGTGTTAAATGCTGTTACCGGTATACATGTAAATGTTTCTGTTTTATTTTGTCGTAATCTGTCTTACATTATAATGCAACAATATTTTCTTTTACCTTTTTTCAATAAAATGAAAACTTTTTAAATATATATTTTCAGCCTTGCCAGATGTTCCGTATTGTTTTGATTACTGGTACGACAAGCGGAATCCTAATTCTGAGTCCCTGCTCATCTTTGGTAACGACACGGGGGCCATCAATCTCATGTACTTCAGTAAACCAGTAACACAGTTGTTTGATATTCCCTTCAAAAGTGATGGTGGTGCTCACAAGATATTTATGCAGGTAATCCAAGTAATGGGATGACCTTGACCTCTCTTAATTTCTTAAATGGAAGTACCTGTTGTCCAGTATGGACAGATTAGCACTTATTCTTCAAAGGAGTGTTAAGTGAAAGTTGTATGGCAAAATGATACAAACCATGTCAAGACTGCATGGTCTACCGGTCTACCAATGGTATTGATTGTTTGAGCAAAAGCCTTTAAGCAGAGTAAGAATTAAAAAGATGAATTGTAAGATTTTTACATATGATTGATTTCAGTTTCTATAGCAACTGAATTTTAACTCTTAACATAGATAACAATAGTGTTCAAATTGTCTAATCTTACATTTGAAGCCCTTTAACTCTTCTTAATTGAAATTTAAACACATCTATAAAGTTCTTACTGTTTGTGTTATTAAAAAGTATAGCTTCATGAGAAATCATATAACTATGTTATAAATTTCAAGGAAAGTCCTGATGTTCTGTATTTTAGAATTTAGACCAACATGCCAAGTGTATCCGGCACACAGTGATACCTGATGTACATCCGGAATTAATACGCCAAGTACAGTATATACCGGACAATAACATGATTATATCGTCATGTGCAAACCCGAGTAAATCTATCATCATCTCCGACATAAAGTGTCTCAAGAAAAGTTATGTGTTCAAAATTGATAAGGTAAGTTCTGAAGAACTGTACATTATGATTTTTGTGTTCAAATTCATACTGAATCCTGAAACTGCACATGTGTAAATGTGCACCGTAAGATCTTCTGTCTTTGTTATTTTACATAATTAAAATGAATGATTCAGGCATACTCATCTATGTTTAATTGTAAAAAAAACCTGGATATTTAACATATCTGTAAAATTGCCTTGACCTGTCAATTTTAAAAACAAAATGTAAGTATTTGTTCGAAAAAGTTGCACATAAAACCATTTTCAAATTGAAATACTGCTGATAACAGTTCTCTCCCTTTGCTGCAGCAGGCAGTAGTAACTTAACATGTACAGAATATGAGAGCAGGATTCTGTAACACAGCCACATCTACTAGCCTCTGTTATATGCCAAAGAGAATATGCAAAAGAGTCATACCACATAATTGTAAAGCTTAAGATCTTTACTACACCACACATATGTCTCTATGATAAAAAAACAATGCAGAAATAAGCTGCTTTTGATAAGTTTTTGGCATAAAATATTTTTGAATTTTCAGGGCGTTGAATGTTTTGACTTCAGTAAGAAGTTGAACATCCTTGTCACAGGAAGTCTAGACCACAGTATACGCCTTTGGAATCCGTATGTGACCTCTAAACCAATGGCTGTACTTGAAGGTCACGGTACAGGGGTCATAGGGGTCAAAATACATGAAGGACTAATGCAGGTGTTCAGTTACTCAAAAGATGCTGTAAGTTTGGTCTGTCAACCGTATTTGTTTTTGTTATTAAAGATTTGTCATAACTTCCAACAGAAGAGAAGAGTCATACTTGTCTTTTACATATTATTGAAAAATGTATTTCAGTTTGAATCTTCCTTTGTTGCACTTTACACAACAGGTTCTTATAACTACACTAAGTTTATATAAAAAAGTACAAAAAATTTGTTACCTGTAGTATCAGAAGAAAGTTAAATCTCACTCCTGTGTACAAAAATTTACTAGGTAAGGTAGTATCAGATTTTTAGATTACCTTCCAATACTGTACTTGTAGTTTACAGATTCCAGATGCTTCAGAACCAAATTTGTACAAAGGTGTCATTTTTAGTGACTTTTATATCAGTTGTTACTTTTTACATGTCTTTACAAAAAATCAGGTCTTAGAACAGATATATGAGACAGACAAGCTAACATTATCTCTTCATTTTCAGGTTGTCAAAGTCTGGGACATAAAAGAGCATGCCATATTGCAAACAGTAGTGTTAAAGTTTCCAAGTAGTATTCACGGTCGTATGCCAGAACACGGGCAGTTTCCCATTCATCTTCAACCTTCACCTCAAAGTTCCCTACTGGTCACATGCAATGATTATATAGGACTGTTGAAACTGGGTCGCACGAGTATACCTAGAAGTGAAACTATAAACACCCATGATACACAGTTGTGTTGTGCCATATACAATCCTGTGTTTAAACAGGTAAGAAGAGCATCTATACTGTATTCCAAATAGCTTTCATATTGATAAACATAACTGACAACGAGAGTGATGGCTACATGCATCAAGATTTCAAAATGTTTGAATTTGGAGTAGGATAAAAATTTATTCCTATCTTTGTCACTGCACATGGCCTACTGTCCAGTTGAAACATAAGCCAAGCTACACCAAGTACTTTTCCTCAAGACATGAAAAGCTGAGGAATTTTTATAAAGATTTGTTTGTGAATCTTCATAATGCAAAGCCTTTAAACTATATAAAGGGAGACAAGTCTTATAAGTAATTTACTGAAACAACAGGATATTGTTTCCCTTTGATGTACTTAGTAGCCTAGCAGACTTACCACTGTCTGCTCTTCAAGAGACAATGACCTTTTCCCTGATTCAGCCTTTGTGACCAGTGCAGATCATGATCAGCCTGTACAACCATGCATGCTGATCTATTACCTCCCCTTTGAACAACTTGTGTTACAGCCAATAAGGAAAGATGTGAAAGTCCAATTTGAAATTTAGCGTTTAAAGAATAAAGTAAGATCATACATTATTATACACAATAAATATTCATATGACTGCATTTCAGGTTGCAACAGGATGTGACTCATCAGTGATTGCATTATGGGATATAGAGACAGGTAACAAGTCTGTAGTGTTTTCCAATGCTCATGGTGAGGAAGAAATCACATGCATGACCTTTGACACTACCTATAGAAGGCTCTTCTCAGGGGCAAGAAACGGAACAATAAAGGTTTGTATTTTTATTGAGTGTTCTGAAGTTATCTCAACTGGAATTTAGACAGGAAGAACTGTTGCATCCATGTACTTCTATTATGTTGCCTGATTTCATCACGTTTCTTGGGTATAATTTTGTAAGATACTTAAACTGAGCCTTGGTCCTAGAAATTAGCATTGAGTGTTTGGCAGACATTTCAGAAACAGCCAGCTCATCTGTTAATTTCTCTTTGGAAACAACCTGCATGTCTGATTCTGTGATGTCATTTAGGATTCATAAAACAGGTGAGCGAAATAAGTTTGCATATGGTCTAGACTTGTGACTCAGTTTTCATTACTTTATAAGTTGCATTGCATAATGTTTCTGAAAATGTTACTGTATCATGCTTCAAAGAGCACAATGTGGTATTTGCCATAACATCTATATATGAAAATTGGTCTTGGTGTTTTGCTGTGTTAGACTACATATGCAGACACAGTTCCTCTGTTAAAAGTCAGGATGCCTATAGTTTAAAGGCAAAACAAATTTGACTGATTTATTCATGCAGACTTGTACTGATGAATGTATGCAGACAACAATATAGTGGCACTTTATTCTGGTGAAATATTTAGCTGACATGTCATAATAGTTATGGAAACATTGTTTCAACTTTTAAGGATCACTCTATGTCTGGGGTCCGTCGTATGTCGTCCGTCTGTCCATCAACCATTTCCTTCATATGCGATCTCCTCTGAAACTACTGGGCCAATGTTGATGAGACTTTGCAGGATTGTTCCTTGCATGAAGCTCTACCAAAGAATTCCATTCCATGCAGAACTGTGGTTGCTATGGCAACAAATAGGAAAAACTTTAAATATCTTCTTCTCTGGAACCACAAGGCCTAGAGCTAAGATGTTTGGCTTGTAGCATTGTCTAGTGGACCTCTACCAAGATTGTTCAAATTATGACCCCCAGGTCAAAATTGACCCGGCAGGGGTGGTCACTTAGTTTTGCATATGCTTTATATAGGAAAACTTTAAAAATCTTCTTCTCTGAAACCACAAGGCCTAGAGCTGAGATATTTGGCATGTAGCATTGTCTAGTGGACCTCTACCAAGATTGTTCAAATAATGACACCCGGGTCAATATTGACCCCGCACGGGTGGTCACTTAGTTTTGCATATGCTTTATATAGGAAAAGTGGAGGGGGGGGGGGTCACTTGTTTTACAAAGACGTATATAAGAATATAAGAAAACCTATTTGGTATATAACATTGTCTAGTGATCTTCCACCAGGCAAGTGGACTTGTACCAAGGTGAGCAATATAGGGCCATCTTGGCCCTCTTGTTTTGTTTTTAATTGAGTCTTATAAAGGCACTGTAACACTTTCAGGTATGGAACTTCCAGAATGGTCACAACTTGCACAAGCTTGAGGCCATAGCTGAGGCTGAAATAACAGGAATCATGCCGCTGCTAGACAAGAAGATTATACTCTCTGTAGGCTGGAGTAGGCAGATCACAATATATGACGATTCTGACCCTGATGTAAGTTATTGTCTGTTTTCTTTCTGGGAGATGTTTTTTGTTGGAACATTTTCGACTTGTTTTTCAGTTATTTACAAGGGACATGTTTATCAAACTATTGTTCTTGGAAGGACTAATTCTTGTCACCCATCTTCTGTTAAAAAACTGCCAACTTTCTTTAACAAAGAGGTATGACACTACGGTGGCTCGAACCGAGAATCCTCTATCAGTGAGATGTTTAGTGATTTAAGTCAGAAGTTTAAATGACCTAATCACAGTAAGCAACATTTTATTTTGATCACTTTTATTTACAAACTTACATATGTTATTTTTATACCTCCAAAACGAAGTTTAGGGGGGTATATAGGAGTCACCCGGTGGTTGGTCGGTCGGTTGGTCGGTCGGTCGATCGGTCGGTCGGTCTGGCGGGCGGTCTGTTGCATTTTCCTTGTCCGGAGCATAACTTGAAAACGACTTGTTGGAATTCAATACAACTTCATACAATGATCAAGCACATTGAGAGGAAGTGCAGTGCACAAGAACTATAACTCCATCTTGACTAATTACAGAGTTATTGCCCTTTGTTACTTTTCCTTGTCCGGAGCATAACTTGAAAACTACTGGTTGGAATTCAATACAACTTCATACAATGGTCAAGCACATTGAGAGGAAGTGCAGTGCAGAAGAACCATAACTCCATCTTGACTACTTACAGAGTTATTGCCCTTTGTTGCTTTTCCTTGTCCGGAGCATAACTTGAAAACTACTGGTTGGAATTCAATACAATTTCATACAATGATGAAGCACAATGAGAGGAAGTGCAGTGTACAAGAACCATAACTCTATCTAGAGTATTTTCAGAGTTATTGCCCTTTGTTATTTTTTCTTCTCCAGAGCATTACTTGAAAACTACTGGTTGGAATTTAATATAACCTCATACAATGGTCAAGTACATTGAGAGGAAGTGCAGTGCACAAGAACCATAACTCCATCTTGACTCATTACAGAGTTATTGCCCTTTGTTACTTTTCCTTGTCTGGAGCATAATTCGAAAAGTACTAGTTGGAATTCAAAACAACTTCATACGATGGTCAAGCACAATGAGAGGAAGTGCAGTGCACAGGAACCATAACTCAATCTTGACTCATTACAGAGTTATTGCCCTTTGTTACTTTTCCTTGTCCGGAGCATTTTTCGAAAACTTCTGGTTGGAATTCAATACAACTTCATAAAATGGTCAAGCACAATGACAGGAAGTGCAGTTCGAAAGAACAATAACTCTATCTTGACAAATTACAGAGTTATTGCCAAGAACAATATCTCCTTTTAGTTTGTTTGCAAGGTATTCTGTTACTATGAACTTTCTCAGTTTATAAAGCAGTCTTTTGGGGGTATTAATCACATTTAGTGATAGCTCTAGTTTGTTTTAACCTCTTATCCATGCAGAATTTTAAAATAAACTTACCCATGATTTAAAGGTTTACAGTTCCGGCCGACCATGGGATTTTTCCCCTGGCGAACTCACCAAGACCCCAGTATGACTCCCATGCATAATTGTACCTAACAAAATTTGAAAATCTAGGGAGTTTTGTTTTACCTACACTGCAATACCCAGTCAGTTTTGCCCAAAGATGATTATTTTTTAGCCAAATTGTGTAAAAATGCCAGTATATATATAGCCAAACGATAGGTGTGCTAGCTTGCAGACCAGACATGCATTCCAAGAGTATATTGGTTCCCTTATCTGGTGTCTGGAGTTTTTTGCAGAAAAATCACACAGTCCAAAAAAAAAGAAAAATTTATTTACAAAAGACGGCCAAGTAATTGATGTATAGTATAATAGGTATTATGATATACCTAACCCTTATGAGAGTGGAGCTCAACCAATCAAATCGCAATGAGGAGTTTGAACCCTCATTATTTTGCAGTAATCTTATATCATTCTTTTGCCAACTTATATTATCGAAATTTGGTAATGCTAATTTTGAAAAGTTTTGAGCTGTGTCATAGATTTCTAATATTCTGTGATTGAAATACTTTTTGGGCTTTTTGTTATACAGTACATTTAGCCGGTGTCCTTATATTCCGTAGAAAATTTTGTGTACTGACAATTATTGAAGTAAATATCTTTTCACAGCGGTATCAGACTACTCTTCTACAGTCCAAATCCGTTATCTCGACTTCGTTTATTTCGATTTTTCAATATCTCGAGTGGATTTTCTTGGTCCCAATTTTTTCCCTTCTTATTCTTTATAAATCAACTATGGATATCTCGATTTGTTTATTTTAATTTTTTCGATACCTAGACTAAATTTTTGATCCCCAACTGTGAAATTCCTCTATTTTGACATCCAATATGTTGAGTTGACATTTATCACCTGCTAAACAAAGTGCAAAAAGCTGCATGCAATTGTATACGTTCAATTGTCATCTGCTGTCAGAGGTGCAAAAAAGACCACGCGTGGCTATTTACTCAGAGATTCGGTTAACGACACGAAATTAATTAACTGGCGCTCATGTGTCATTAATTATTTGTTTGCGACGTTAGCTGTGTAATATGCTATTGAATTGTGTCAAAACTTGCATTTATAAACAGCAAGAAATGAAGATTATGTCAATTATACATTGTGTCATCAATACGTACACATTAGACAGATTACATCTTGATATTAAAAAAAAATGGAAGAGTTATGTTGGAGGGAGGATGTCATGAAATTGTCTCAATGCCAGTCCCGCAATCCAGAGAAGGGCCCAGTAACCAACCCGGGAGGATATCTGGATCGGCAAACGCTGAGAGTTTTGGAGAAGGACCCAGTAACCAACCCGGGGGGATGTCCAATCTTTCGACTTTATTGACCACTTACTTTAGCAGGTCAATATGTACAACATAGTACAGTAAAACTTCGTTAACTCGAGCATCGATAACTCGAGGACCCCGGATAACTCGAGGACTCCCGTCGGTCCCGGAAATTTATCCTCTATGTTTAACCAGAAAATACTATGGATAACTCGAGCATCGATAACTCGAGAACCTCGGATAACTCGAGGAACACCTGTGGTCCCGCCAGGTAAATTTCTTACTTAATTACCTCCAGCAACTCGAGGTCACTGATTATCAGATTTTTCTCACCTCCGATGGCGCATCATTATTTTGACACGTCATGTGAAAAACTTCTATTATTTGTTAATGATTGTTCTCGCTAATTATTGATTAATTGGCCGTCCAGTGGCCAAAGTGTATAGAATGCTTTTCGCACATTTAAATTCTCTTAAATCATGCGAATTACACCCTCTTGCTACTTTTATTGAATAAAGGCGAAAATAAAAAGAAAATCATGTTTGCGAGTTTTTAGTTACGAGAACTTAATGATGAGATGAAAAGTTTGAGTATGAGCAGACTTTTGATACTTAAGCTTGAGAGAAAATCCCAAACTGCATATTCTTTCGTTTGATTTCTATAACCTCTACGCTAACTGAAAGAAATGTGCATTTTCCTTTTTCAAAGCTGTTTCATAGCTATCTTTTGCCAAGCATATAACGATCTTTATGTATACTTTGATACATTTGTTGAGCGATTATAAATGATATTAAAGTCATATGTTTCTTTATTTTACTCTGTCTCGGAGACATTTACAGAAAACATATTGAAACATGTTTGTAATGCGTTTCTTGAAATTGCCACCATTGATGTGTTATACCGATTCACCGGTGCTGTGCCTATACGACAACGGGTGTGAGTTAATAATCACTATTCGCTGTTGAGTTGATTGCAAACAAATTAAGCTTAGGTCTAAATTGTTGAGCATATAAGTCGCCTGGCATTATCGGAAAACAGTAGGAAAAACCCAAGTGACCCGTAAATACACTGGACGAAGTAAAGTAACATGCCCCGCCTTCTCCATTAATCAGTTGTCAAATAGTAATACCCTCATTGTACGTGTATGCAAACAAAAATAACAGGATTTTATCAAATAAGTACGAAAGGTAATCAGTGCTCGTGATTTAAGTAATAAAATTTTGTAAAGTATTAATCCGACCTCAACATATAGGTCCTCTAATAACTGGGTTCATAAGATTTATGACAGCAGAAAAACTTGAAAATTTCCATGGTTCAGATAACTCGAGAACCCCGATAAGCTGGGCGAGCATTTTACTATCCCCTTGCGACCTCGAGTTATCGAGGTTTTACTGTATGTTGTTACAAAAATACATATAATCAATATGTACAACATAGTATGTTGGTACAAAAATACATATTAACTCGCGCAAACGTCTTTCTATCAACAATAATCTTCCTTACCTCACCTATCAAGCATATTTGATCCAACTTCGGTCATTTTCGATATCTCGACTTATTTTCTTTGGACCCAAAGAAGTCGAGATAACGAGAGTCGACTGTATATAATATAATTATGATGTTTTTTATTTAATTATGATTCCATTTGGATTGTGCCATTATTGATCCTAGGGGTTATTTCTAAAAATCAGTGATTTAAATATTGTAATCAGTGTAGACTGACTATGATCAGACTGAACAGATGTGCAGTTTAGCCATGGTCTACAATGGTCTACAATTGTCTACCTGCTTTAGGAACCGTAAGAACAAAATGAATGGATTTAGAATGACATAAAAAAAAAGTCTACCCATAAATATAAAATACTGTTGTAGAAATTAAACCATAGCAGAAGGAGCCATAAAGGGAACTGCTTACACAGTTGATATTTGTTTTACACAATACAGGTTTAACATAAAGTCTAGATTCATACACAGTTTTGTCCCAACTCTTTCAAAAGAAGTTTATTTGTGATAGCTCCTAGAGAATATTTTGTGGTAAAATACAGGCTCCTCTGGCTAATTCCAGCTTATAGACTTTTACAGTATCAGTGTTTCCCCCAGTTACAACTAGTTTGTTCTGTTTTCGATCAAAGCAAGCTGAGTAACTGTTTGTTATGTTATCAATCATGAACACCTTTGTTTTGTATTCCTCATTTATCTGACCTATTTTGGAATCTCCCAATCCACAGACAAATAAATTTCCTCTCCTGTCTGTACAGACTCCATGAAGATTAACTAAATCAGGATCATTAAATGTTGATACATAATTTCCCGATATATCAAGAGTTATCAAACCTTTGTTTTGATCAGCTACATACAACATGTCACCACTAGTACTGAGACTGATATGTCTGGTGGCACTGAAAATGGCATTGCGTGATTGGTCAACTGTAACCTTGTGAATAATTGTACCATTCATGTCACGAATATAGACTGTAGCATTGTAATCAGATATAAACAGTTTGTCATCCTTACAAGCCAGACCCCAGCATTTATGATCCAGTTGTAGTTGTCTGGTGGCTGTCATCTTGTTTCCCAGGGAGACAAACTGTATGGTCTTTATGTGGTACAGACTGACTGCAGCTTCAGTTGTTTTGGTTTGGCATACATCAAAAGGGTATTGCATAAAATATAGCTGATCTTTAACAGTATGTGTAGAAAGATCCACACATTTTAGCTTCTTGTTGTAATAGTCTGCCAGCAGTAAGGATCCATCCTCAGTCATACAAGAACCATGTATGTAAGATGTACTTGATTCATTAGAAAGCTTTACATTTATGTCTGTCTGCCAAGTGATTTTATACAGGTTAAGAAGAACCACCTCTCTAAATTTTTTCAGCTGCTGTAGGATGGTTTGAATCTTAGAATCTGACAGAAAATTTATTTTTACATTTTTTGGTACTGTTGGAAATTTTTCAGCTTCTTTGATTTTAATCAAGTTTTTCTCGGCAGTTTTCACACTGACAAATTCTTTGGCTTTGTTTCCATCAGCATTCTTCAGCTTGTCAGCACATTGTTCAATGTCATCTATTAGTGTTGCAGCTTTCTTCATCTCCTTCAGTAACTTTGCTTCAGCCTTCTCATACTCTGCTTCAATGTCCTTAATGGATTCCTTTTCAAGTTTTTCAAGTACAGCTTCCATTTCCTTTCTCATGTCTTTGACAGAATCAACTGCATTTTTCTTGAATTCCTTGAGCTCTTCCAGCAGGTTCTCTTTTGTCTTCTTTATATCTTTCATGGTGGTGATGGCTGAGGCAAGTTGTCTGGTGATATCAACCAAGGTTGATTTGCTGTATTTCTGACATAATTCGTCAATTTCTTCAGCAATGTTACGTATGTCCTGGCATGTGCTGAAAAAGAATAAATTACCCAAAACATGTAAATATCCAACTTCACTTGAACTTTTGTTAATGCTTATCTCTATCCATTTACTTCTCAAAAGCAGTAAGCTTTATAAGGTACTTTCATATCTCTTGAATATTACAGATGTACTGGGTACTTCTTTGAGGGAAAATATGATATTAGCAATACATTATACACACATACCACCATAACTGTAATAGAGAAATGCCAGGGTGTGCCGAGACTATAAACAAGATTAAGGAATGAAATACAGTTGAAACTATGTTTGAAGTCACTTCTATTGAAACCAATTGGCATTTTTACATTAATTTCACCTGAATGGACACCTTTGATACACGGCTAGGCTGTGTGCTTAAGAAGGGTTTGACTGTATACATCACATTACAATGCAGGTATCAGGATCATTGTAACTTATTTCTGCTGTAAAAAAAATACTGAGAGAAATTATTACCTGTGATTGGCTAACACACAGCTGTCACATGTTATCTCATCATGCTGCACACAAAACTTGTTCAACAGTTGTGTTTCGTGAAGAACACACCAGTCTATTGGGAACTCCGCCTTATCCAGAAGATTATGCCCTGCCGTACATGGAATCATACTGTGCAACTCTGTGCATGGTAAACAGAAATAGTTCTGACATTCCACACAATACTTTTCCGCCGCTTGTGTGATTTTTTTCTTTGCACAAATGCAGCACTTGAAGTTTACTAGCACATCTGATGTACTTAAATCGCTGTTACATGCATTTGCCATTGTTAATGTTAAAGATTTAGACTATTTTAGAAAAGGAACTAAATTATCGGTGCACAATAAATACACTTAAAAGTTTTTTTGTAAGGCATATGCATAGCAGCATGATAGTCACATAGTACCAGTACAGCATTTGCTCATGAATACACTCACACTGCAGTACTTTGTAGTGTCAAAATCTAGAGACACTGTTAAAGTTGCTATCTTTTACAAAAGTTGTTCATGGTCATTTTATCTCTATAAAGGCCTGGCCTGTAGGATAACATGCAGAAGTTTTTGTTGTTGTGTTCAAGGTCCAGATTCAGGGTTTCACCCTCATCTTTGTATGAAGTGCTAATAGGAGCTGTTTGGATTTAAAGCAGTTTGTTATGGAACGCTTTCAATCAATTTTTTTATATAAAAGATTGAATTAGAGAGCTCTCCAAATAATTATAGACCATTCTATTAGAATTATTGCGCGCTATAATTATTTGGAGATATCTCTTATTGAAATTGAGACCTCTAAAATTATTTGAATGGCTCTCCAAATATTTAAAGACCTCTTCAATATTTGAGTATATGTAGATTTGGCATTCCATAGTCTGTTGTCCATTATCTGCAACAATAGCAAGATTATTCAAACTTGGACTTGATGTTTTTTAGACATTCATTTTTATACTGTCTCTGCCAAAATAGTTAAGATCTATCAGCAGATTTTTTTAGCTCACCTGGCACTTTGTGCCAGATTGAGCTTTTCCCATCACCCACTTTCAGCTGTCCATCTGTTCGTCCATTAACAGTTTGCTTCAAACAACATCTCCTCTGAAACCATTGGGCCAATGCTCATACATGAAGGGAGGAAAAGCGGGGGTTGGACACACAACGGGTGAAAACGAAAACCAAAAACATGCTGACGATACAGATACTTATCAACATAAGTAAAACACATGCAGTCGCCATTTTAAGAACATTTAAACCTGATCATAAAATAAACCAAACAAAACCGAATTAATGAGAAACAATATGTCGTACTTACGTTATAAAAGCAAAACAAAAAAACAAAAGCAACAAATTCTTCAACTGGCGGTACATAATTTAAAATAGTAAATAAAAGATCATTAATCATATTTAAAACCGACCAAGGCTTTCAAATAGTATGGTCGGGGAAACGAGCGTATACGATAAATAACTGGCGGAAGAGACAAACATCCGGGTACCGATTTGGAAAAAGAAAGAAAAAGAAACTCTCGATATTTTACATCAAGACCAACAAAGAGACCAACAAAAACATGAAAGACCTGCCGAGGCACTTGTGCAAACATTATTACGTCAATCAGGCGCTAATTTCCGGAAGACCAGATGTACTGACAATTAACACAACGAGCTAAAAAGAGCCGACTTCGTCACCTAATCAACCAATTATCGATCTCGCGTGTCAAGTTGACTTGATATTCAAACTGGACTAAGTGGGTTAACGAATTTTATGGATTTCTTTTCAAGACAAAATTTGATTTCGGGAATTTGGGGTTTTGAGCTGGGCGCGGGGTGGGGTCTAAAGTCGGGAGGGAGAACCCGGCGAGTAACGGGAGAACGGCGTATGCCAATGCTGATGAAAATGAGCAGGTATGCTTCTTGCATGAAGCTCTACCAAAGCTATTCAAAGAATTTCATTCCATTTAGAACTCTGGTTGCTATGGCAACAAATAGGAAAAACTTATGACACCAGTATTGGTTTTTCCAGGAAGTGGACTCAAGAGTAGCTCGATAAGCTCAAAGCTTTCTTCACAATATAGCTAAAATAAATTAGAATAAACTAATTGTCATATTCTTCCTTAGATTCTCAGACTTAGGCCATTTTCCTGATAGTATGCATACACAAACAACACTAATTTCAAAATATGACAATTAAAGATGAACTGTGCGTTACTGATTATCTAGTTTCATGTGGCACTAGAATTCTAGGTTATACAGTTTGCACACACTGGTCATCTGGGTATCTTGTCTATGAAAGCTCATATAAGAACAAAAGTATGGTGGCCTGGGGTAGACAAAGATGTAGAAAGATACGTAGATCTTGTCCTGAGCAAATGTCTAGAACTGCTATGGCAACCATTGCATTGCCACACTTGGCTACTGATGTGTTAGGACCTTTACCATCAGGTGCTTACATTC
Source organism: Saxidomus purpurata (assembly GCA_022818135.1). Classification (NCBI taxonomy): domain Eukaryota; kingdom Metazoa; phylum Mollusca; class Bivalvia; order Venerida; family Veneridae; genus Saxidomus; species Saxidomus purpurata. Next base: position 5,255,450 of record JAFMSR010000002.1, on the reverse strand, counting down.
TTGTTTGTTTTGATTATTACAGTCGATTTTTCGCAATCGAAATCACAAAATCAGTCACATCAGAGAAACTTGTGAGCATTCTTACAAAATGGTTTGTTATCCATGGTTTACCATTGTCCATTAGAACTGATAATGCTCAATGCTTTGTCAGTTCAAAAATTTTCTCAAAAGTAATGAAATTGACCAAACGCGTAATACTCTGCTATGGCCTGCAGCCAATGGAGTCTCAGTTTGAACACCAAAACAGATCAATTTTGAAACGTCTGTGGATCTGTCAATCAGAAAACGCATTTGGTAGTCAGATTTGAATAACTTTCTGTTAATGTGTAAGTCTACAAAACACATGGTTACAGGAATTAGTCCTGCGGAACTATTGTATGGTAGGAAAATCAGGACTAAAATTCCAGAAATTTCATCCAGGAGATAGTGACAGCGAAATACGTGATTGAGGTTCAGAGAAAATAGGGAAAGAGAAGGTGAATGTGGATGAAAAGAAAAAGGGGGGGGAAATTTTTTTTTGGGGGGAAATGTTTTTTTTTAAAAAAAAAAAAAACAAATGAATTGGACACACACACTAGTTGGCAGTTTCTATTTTTGGAGTCTTGTTTTGGTTTATCCAAAAAATGATGATTTAAAGTAAAGATGATACCTGTAAATAACATGATACTGTTGCAATGGACGTTAATGAAAATTTAATTCTAATACTTTGTTTGTTTTCAGAGCATGTATTTACAAGCCCGTAAAAACTGGAAGGGAGGACAACTCCATAAAGATGATATCCTAACCATTGACTTCTGCCCACCAAATCTGCTGTGTACTGCCAGTTTTGATGGAGAGATCATAGTATGGGATGTTGAAACAGAGAAGATATTTGTACGGCTACGGAAAGGACAGGTCTCAAATCTGTAAGCTCTATATAGAAATATTTTCTTTAAAATTCAGATATTTTACAGAAAATTGAAATAATATTTTACTTATGTCATAAAGTTTTGTCATAAGGTGGTTTGAATTGGGGTATTTTGTGCAAGGTTGTACCATTGACTGTCAAAAATAAAGATGAATTATATCTACAAGAATATATCAAGATTCAGTAAATACAGATCCAGTATACATGCAGATATAAACATTATCAGTTGATTTAACCATTAACCTAATTTGTATGCAGTGAGAGGTTAGAGGATGCATGGTAAGTTAAAATCAAGAACACACACTCGTTGTGCTATGTTGTCCTAGAATTTGTACAAATCTGTCTATCCTGCTTGACTTCCTGTTCCGTCTGCCATTTACTGCCCAAATATGATCATGTACATTTGCTTATCGCCACAATTTTTACCTGCTCTATTCCTAAGGATACTGTTTGTTACATTTATCCTTGATTTGCTATTGTCACTATATATCACAAGTTACCCTGGTGACTTTACCACAGTGTCTGGTGTACATGTACTTATTCTATTAAATGATATCATGAACAAAATGTCTGTTTTCAGAAGTCTAGGCTGAGCCAGTGTATAGATAAATGTATAAAAACTGCCATAGAAACATTGAACACTGATTGTAGTGAATACTGGTTTCCATTCCATAAAAATACCAACAATAGCCACCGGAAATATATAAGTACGAGACATATTTAGTATCCATACTTATGTGTAAATGATCAAGACTTGAAGAAAGTTGTTGATTTGATCCTTGATTTCAATAAATTGTCACTCATTGTCTGGCATGAACTGAAAAACTAATCAGATTTTATGTCCTTTTGTGTATACTCAATATTACAGCAAAGGATTTTGTGATTTTCTTTCAAATATGAATTAAATTTTGTTGTATATCGTTGTTGTTCACACATATCTATGTAGGGTCAAAAAGATAGAGGACATGACATCACAGAACCTTGATGATAACCGACCTAGATCTATGAATTCTCGACCAAATTCTCGACATCAAAAATCACATAAGCTAGAGAGAGGGTATGTATCATGTTTTCTCCAACTCGCCTAAAAAATTCCACTTCACAAAGACAGTAACCTAATATTCTCTATGTTTTCCAATGGTTCACAATGGTCAATGTGGTATGGGTGTTAATCTTTATCCTGATGAAGTGTTAATCTCAATGGAGTTTGTCTGTACTGTAAGTGCTGTAAGGTCACATACATTCTATGTGAAAGGTTTCTTTAAATTACTGCTTGTATCTGATCAGTACTGGCTTTCCTATACAGTTGAACCTGTAATCCAAGACTACCTACCTATGGACAACCAAAGCTGGTCTTAATTGGCAGAAGTTTCTCTGTAAGATGTGTAATACACTGTCATCACTCAGATGGTCTTTAGGTCAGTTTTGACTATATTAGGACTTTCTAAATATTCAATATTTAAAAAAAAAACATGCTAAGTCATTTTTGCAAAACAAATACTGCCACCTTGTTCTATTTTCTAATCCTTTTTTTAGCTCACCTGAGCATGAAGTGCTCAAAGGTGAGCTATTGTGATCTCCCATTGTTTATCCTCTGTCATCTCTCTGTCCACACTTGCCGTGTTAACTCTCTGAAGGTCACATTTGACATCCAGTCTTATTGAAAATTGGTCAGAATGTTCATCCTATTGATTTCTGTCAAACTAGAATCTGGGTCACCTGGGGTCAAAAACTAGGTCATCAGCCAAAGCAAAGAAAAATCTTGTTAATTGTTCATTTAAGAAGCCACATTGATGAATGAATCATCATGAACATTGGTCAGAATGTTTGCCTCAATCCCCAAAAAACTTGTTTATACTCTAGTTTTATACTTTATAGCCAATCATCATTTTAATTGGTCAGAATGTTTGTCTTGCCAAGGTTAAACAGAATGTTTGTGTTTATGATAATTTATGGTTGAATTTGAGTCAAATTGGGTCATTAGTAGATCATGTGCTCAGGTGAGCGATATAGGGCCATCTGGGCCCTCTTGTTTTGTTTAGGTCCTGATCATGTGCTCATGTGAGCGATATAGGGCCATCTGGGCCCTCTTGTTTTGTTTAGGTCCTGTTATTGTATATATGTTGTGAATAACATTACATGTTTACTTTCTGTATTGTCTTTTTTTTATTAATTGGAATAAACCTGAGTTATTTAAGTCCATCAAAAAGTACTAACACTTGATTAAGCAACCAACTATTTTTTGAAGCTAACAACTCTTTGAGTTCACTATCAGAAGGACTGAAAGGGAATATAGAACTGTCTGTCTGTCTGCGAGCCTACATTTGTCTATGGACTATGATAACACAGAAGCTTGAATTCTATTGATCTTATTTTCTATAGCCACAAAGTGGGAGGGGAATACAGGAGTCTGTCTGTCCGTCTGTCCTTAACAGTACATAATGCTTCTGTCTAAAGGTCACACCAAGGGTTCATTGGTTTTTGTGTCGCCCTTTCGGAGAAAAGGCGATACATAGGGATCGCTTTGTCCATTTTTCAAATTTTGTAGGTCAAGGTCATATTTGACAGAGTTATGCCTCTTTTTGTACTTAGATTTTGGCTATTACTTTGCTATTTCTTAGATTTCTTCATCAAACTTTCAAATTGCATTGCTGATGACAAAAGGGTCATGATGCCGAAAATATTTGTAGGTCAAGGTCATATTTGACAGAGTTGTGCCCCTTTTTGTACTATTTTGTCATGAAAACTTAATGTTGGCTATAACTTAGTCATTTCTTAAGATTTCTTCATCAAACTTTCAAATTGCATTGCTTGTGCCAAAAGGGTCATAATGCTGCAAAATTGTGTAGGTCAGGGTCATATTTGACAGAGTTGTGCCCCTTTTTGTACTTAGATTTTGTCACAAAATTATTGGGTTATTCTGACAAAGCGTAAGAAGGCGACACAAGTGTTCTACTGAACACCCATCTAGTTGTATCTCGTAAACCCCCTGGAAGATTGTCCTGTAACTTCGGTCAGATGGTCATGCAGAACATCTCATACTGAAGCCGAGCCGACTTAAGGTCAATGCCACACTTAGGGGTCAAATGTCATCCTCTTGACATTCCCTCATACCATAGGGGAAATAACTGTCTTCTAGACTACCTAGTTAAACACAACAAAAAGTCAAATAGTAGGATAAGTTTTATTAACATGAACATAGTTTTATGACCATGGTAATACAAGTCAGTGAAACATAGGTAAATGGCATATTAGTTTAGTCCAGTAATTCAGTTGAAATGGCCACTTTTTGTGTACATGATACATTAATATATTTTGGCTCACCTGAAAATGTTGCTATTGTGAAAGCCTGATGTCCATCCATGTCAGGTCAATTCATGAATGTGAAATTTTAAAGGATTGTGAATACTTTAAAGGCCTGATTGTGTACCCATTGGAATTATCATTAAACATTTCCAATATTTTTGTCATACTGAACTGTAGGTCAATTTTGTAATCTTGTAAAAAATGATTACAAAACCAGGTCACCAGGTCATTGAGTTAAATTACAGGTAGTCTAGTTAATTCGACATTTAATCAGCGACATAGTTTTTTTTGATGTGCGTTTTTTTCTGAGGTTTGAAAACTATAAAATATTAGATCCAATAAACGGGTCAAATTGATGAGCTGAATGAAATAACCTAAATCACAGGTAAAACTTGTGCACACTGTTCAGGGAATGTTATCAAACCGATTCTCATTTCTTATCAGAATCTGACCTATATACATTTTGTATCTTATATTTATAAGTCATACTGACTAGCCTGGTGAGCCTTTTAAGGCCTTCTTGGTCATATTAAATACATGTATTTCAATGATTTAGAGAAACATGGCAAGAAATATTGCTTAGGTGTAGGTAAGGAAATTTATCAAAGTAGGCTTTAGGATGACAGTTGTATGTTTTTACACAATCAATATCTTGTGCATTCTTTGCACATTTCATGCAACATATATTCCATGCGGTAGCCCATAGGATACTAGGATTACCTGCTTAGAATGAATTTGTACACCTTTTGTTTAAAGATCTTGTTACTGTGTAATCAGCAGGAAATATTTAATTAAGTCATTTTAAATTTGCAACTGCAGTTAAAATAACACATGAATTATACATGTAATAAGAAATGATAATAAAATCATGACTTGTGTATTTCTAAATAGTTATACAATTGTATAAAGTAGAGACTCTAATATAGACATCTATAGAACTACAGCCTAGACTGATATATAAAGCTTACTTTCTTTGTGAGTCCTCAATCCAAGTCAAGTAAGAAAGGGAGTTTGACGGGTGACCTCAGACACTTTGGTTTCTATTGGAAATTATACTAAATCATGCCATAGTTTGTCTGTTATAACTATTAAAGGCAAACAATTTATTTGGATCAAACTTTCACAAATATTGTTAGTTTTTCCTCATAGGTTACAGTTTGTTCAGGGACATCTCACACCTTTCCACATGTGGTACAAACACTTTCATATTTCATAAGGGAACTCTCAAGTCACCTTTTTTCAAAGCTTTGATGCCAGTTTTTCCCCCTGTGTCTTAAAAGCGTGGAAAATTATTAATTCAATTAATGGAGCCTTCTTAAAATTCCCAATTGCATGTCTAAGTTGGTTTTTTAGCCCAGGCACATTGTTGCCAAAGTTTATTAAAACACATTGTGTGTACTTCTGTTTTCCAATTACTGAGGTCTTTAATTTGCATGTTCTAAGTGCCATTGTCTCCGTCCAGTGTGAGCAAAAATCTGGAAGTTATTATTGACCGCAGTTATTTGTACTATTAGCTATGTGAAGTCTCATTTGCAAGAACAAAGGGGAGCAAACTCTCGTAGGAGCCAGTATTTACACTCCAAATCATTGATTGTTCACATGACTCGGGCAGCACCTATCAGCAAAAGATCGCTATTGAGGCAGTCTAGACTGTACCTGTCCAATATTTAGTAAACAATTAAATATTTCCTGTGAATCTTTTATATTATAGAATGGCTTGTTTCTTTCTCTAGAAATGTATGCAAACTTAACTTGCATGATTATTCTATGAAATGCATGCGTTTATTGAAAAGCAATGCCATATTATATTATGCTTGAATGTTGAAAAGGTACATGACCAGCATGTTGCATGTTGCCTGTCATTGTAGATGGGGCCAGCAAAGGTTTAGACCATAATTATATGCTTGTACCTTAATATATTGTAAACTGTCCTATTAGCTTAATTTCTTTTAAATTATTTTTTATCATTCATTATTTAAAACTGATACATGATGTTATTCACATTATTTCATTTTAAAATGTTTAGAGCAATGATCTATGATTGTTTTCAAAGAACTGCAAAGCATGTTCTGGAGAGCCATTGTGCGAGAAATGATTGTAAAAACCTTGATTTGGATTTTAAAAAGTAGTCAGTCTCTTTACAAACTATCAATCTGAGTCAGATATGTATTAAATGATGTATTGCAATATTTCAGCCAAACAGCCCCTGTTGATAAAGTTTTGTTTCTGAAAGGACGTGCTACGGGCAGAAATCTTGAGGTGTCCACTCTGGTGACAAGTGAAGGGGGATACATCAGATTCTGGTGTCTGTATGGTGCAAGAAATGAAATGGGTAATATACTGTATTGTCAGCCAGTTTTCCTCTGATCTTCACCAAATTTGTTGAACATGTTTGTAGGTATGATGTCTGAGCCAAGTTCGATAACCAGCTAAATCGCCCACGTCACTTTTAGATTATGGCCCTTGAATTATCCAAGATGGTTAATATACTGTACTGACTTTTTTACGCCCGTAGGGCCATAATATGGGAACACCCATGGTGTGAGGGCAGTAAGCAGGTGGCATCCTCACGTCCGCTCTCAAAGTCAAACAGTTTTCATCTAATCTTCACCAAACTTGCTAAACATGTTTGTGTGCAGATAATTCAAAAATAGGACAAACTGCACTTCCTCACAATGTCCTCTGTCTGTGTGTAAAGTTAAGATAAATTCCCTTGAATACTTTCATAGTTATGCTCCAGATGAAAGTGTAAAAGGGACTCATGGACGGATAAAGCCCATTACCATATCCCCTCCATTAAGGTAGGGGGATGATAACCAGCCTAAACACCCTAGGCACTTTTGGATTATGGCCCTTGAGTTATCAAAAATTTGCAAAATTAGCCTCTTCCCCTCTGTAAGTCAAACAGTTTTCATTTGATCTTCACCAAACTTGGTGAAAATATTTATGGGCATAATATCTAGGCTTAAGTTTGTTAACCAGCCAAATCGCCTAAGGCAGTTTTGGATTGTGGCCTTTGAATTATCCAAAATAGGCGAAATTAGCCTTGTCCACTCTCTATGTCAAACAGTTTTCATTTGATCTATACCAAACTTCCTGAACACGTTTGTGGGCATAATGTCTTGAATAAGTTTGATTGCAGCCAAATCACTGTAGGTACTTTTGAATTATGGCCTTTAAATTATCCAAAATTTGCCAAATTAGCCTTGTCCGCTGTGTATGTCAAACAGTTTTCATCCGAGCTATAAAGGAAAAATTGAAAATGGTGTAAGAATTAAGAACATTCATGCAGCACACTAAGTCTTACAAAATTAGTTAGGTCTAGATAGGGCTATTTCTATGCAGAACACCTATTCCACATGTAGATGTGTAGATGAGTCATTTCTGGCTACATATTTCTATTTCAGGATATTTCTATTCCCCAGACATGCCAGATGAGTCCGTTCTGGGTATTTGTACTAACAGCAACAACAGTTTGTTAGTGACAGGTGACACACAGGGCAATATCAAAGTCTGGGATATAATGACACACTGTATCAAATTTCAAGAAAGAGGGGTACAAGTTCAACCTATTTTAACACTTCTTTTTAGCTCACCTGGCACAAAGTGCCAGAGTGATCTATTAAGATCGCATTCAGTCCGGCGTACGTCCATTAATGTTTTCCTTCAAACAACATTTTCTCATAAACCACTAAGCCAATGATGATATAACTTGACAGGGATGCTCCTTGCATGAAGCCCTTTTGTAGTTATAAAAATAATTCAATTCCATGCAGAACTCTAGTTGCCATGGCAACAGAAAGGAAAAGCTTTAAAAATCTTCTCAAGAACAGGAAGGCCTAGAGCTTAGATATTTGGCATGTGGCATTACCTAGTGGACCTCTACCAAGAATGTTCAAATAATGACCCCCAATTCAAAATGTACCCTGCACGGGGGTCACTAAGGTCTTGTTTTTACATAGGCTTATACATGTATAGGAAAAACTTTTAAAATTTACTTCACTGAAACTACAAGGCCTAGAGCTTAGATATTTAGCTTGTGGCATAGTCTAGTGGACCTCTACCAAGATTGTTCAAATTATGACCCGAGGCACAAATTGGACCCAGACTGTGGGTCACTTTATTTTACATGGGCTTAAACAGGAACAACTTTAAAAATCCTTATCTTTGAAACCTCAAGGCCTAGAGCTTAGATATTTGGCTTGTATCATTGCCTAGTTGATATATTCCAAGAATGTTCAAATCATGACCCCCCCCCCCCCCCCCAAGGTCAAAATTAAGCCTTTCTGCTATTGATAACAATGGTAGCCAGGTGAGTGATATAGGGCCATCTTGTTTTTTTAAGCAATAATGTAAAATATTGTAATTTAAAAAGAGGTTATTTAATAATGGTTCGCAATAATTCCATATTAATATCTCATATTCAGAATTCTTACTGTCGGTATATTGTATAAGTCTTGCACCATATCAGTAAAGCTCTGCTATTATGAGAACTTGGTAATAAGACTTTCCTTGATACTAACACCAGACAGTTTGGAATCAGTTGCTCTATTTCATAGTAGAGGTCTTGCTTATTAGATCAATTCAGTTATAAGAATACATTTTACTGATCCAAAGGGTGGTCTTCTTACAGAAACTTTACTATAACATAGTAACATTTGGTAAGGAAATCATGTTGCCATTACTTTTTCAGAGAATCAAGTCCAAGCCCCCACTGGAGGCAGCGTGGCATGCCCATGACTCTGCTATTGTCAGTGTAGAGTATGCCAAACATGACACAGGAGATTATGTAATAACTGCCTCAACCGATAAAACTGCAAGGATATGGACACTCAGGGAAGGACACTTTGTTGGAACACTTGGACAGGTATGCCACAAATGGTTGAATTAATGCCAGGAGACTTTTGCAAAATTACCGGGTTTTTGGAAGTTATACCGGGAGAAAAATATTTAGCAAGAAATCATTTGTCTGTAAGGACATATTTGATCATTTTATTGCATATTTATACTCAAAAGGCTAATTTTGATTAGTTTACTATTCTTGTAGTAATGGTTCACAGGACACTTAAATCCACATATTTTTAAACATAATTTTTTAAAAGTATGCTAAACATCCGAAGACGATTCCACATTACGCATAAAACTTTGTGGAACATGGTTCACTAAAAATCGCGATCTACAATAAGGATCCAATTGAAGGCGTCGCTGCAAGGTTTTCCGATAATTGATTACCACATAGGTACCCAACAATCAATATATGAAGTTATGAAAACACCAAATCTTTTAATTTTGTTAATTGGATTAATGATGATTTAATTAGCGGCATGATTGGAGAGTAGTGATATGTCTGTCAGTTAATTATTGGCAAATCACCACTGTTTGAATCGTTTACAAATCGCTGCTAATTATCCTCTGGGGTAAGGGTCTAAATATTGGAAGAACCCGGCAAATACCAGTAGATTGGCATATATGACAGGTATGTTAATAGATCACAAGTTCAACCAGTGCTCTTATAGTTTTTTGTTTGTATTCATAGATAACTTTACAAAAGTACAGTATGTAATAGCATTGACAGTCTACTTAGCATACCTAGCCTATTTGGGTGGATTTGTTTCAAAATAGAACTGTTTTAACCTCCTGTTAGCTTTCATGCATTGTTGTATAAGAAGTTTGTTGTAAAAATTATATTGATTACCATTTTCATGTGTTTTCAGAAAAAGTCCTGGAATCTCAAGGAGCCAAATACGTGGGTACATCCTAAAACACCATGGACAATGAATGATACAAACTCTAAAAAGGAAACAGGTATAAATTTAAATGTTAGTACTGTAGAATAATTAAACACTGGTAGCTTAAAGTAAATAACTGTGTTTTAAAATACTTAATATATCTTTAAGTTTTTTTAAGCCCAAATTGTAAGTCATAAATACTTAGATTTTACGTTTGACCAATGGCTACCAAGTGCTAAGTTCACAGCCAGCAATAAGTGTAAGTCTTAAAAATTGTGTAGTTTGTTCTGTATGGTGTACTGTACAATTTGTTTGAATTGCCTTATATTTTACTTAATATATAGAAAATACAGGCATTACAGAGTTTTTATAGTTCTATTACTATTTATTTGCTGTAGTGTTTTTGAGTTTCTTTCGGACCCGAGATTTCAAATTAGAAGGTAGTATACATTATTGTCACAGTCAGTGCACTGACCTTGGTCCCCTCACTTCTTGACCTACCAACTGTACAAGCTTACCCTAGACATGCTTTCTTGAGACCCAAAAACCTTTCCTGTTTCAAAATATTCAATCATAAAATATTGTACAAATTGTGTCAGTGTTCATTTTCATGTGAGTTTTTGCATACCGTATGGTATTCAAAATGAAAACTTGTTGACTGTCAATAAGTGATAAATTTTTCTGTTAACTTTGAAAAGTGAATAAATTTTACGCAAATATATAAATAAACCAGGCTTGTATATTCTGACAAGGATAAATGCGTAATCAAAAAATAATAACAGAATGTTTCTGTGTTCAGTTGTTCAGTTAAGAATTGTTGTAACAGATATTTTGAGGAGAAACTTAGCTTCCATTTGCATTAAGCTCTCTTTGAAAGGCCCCAAGACTACATGTATATCACTTAGCAAACTTAGTGCAAAAATCTTCATACTTTACAAAACTAAATTTGGTCATTTCTGTAAAATTCTCACAAGTCATACTATAAAGTATACAGTCGTAAGTTGAGTTCAACATGGACAGTGTGAAATATTCAGGATACCTTATACTCTTCACAGCAAGTAAAAGTCTTTTGATGCATCAATGACCCTTACTAAAGTAGATACTTTTTACCTAGCTTGTGGCTGTTTTAAAACCAGATCTTTTAAATCAGATTCTAGCTGTAGGATCCACCACTTCTTGTGTGATATTGCCAGAGAAATAGAAAAGGTGTATTCTTTGTCTCTGATATTGTGTATTAATTTCATTGTATATCACCTGCAGAAAATAATTTATACAAGTCACTAGTAAATATGTGATGGAAGGGAGATACATATGTATTCTAAACAAATGGTAATTTTAATTGTAACAAAATAGAAATACTATTTTTCTATTCAAAACAACTCTTAATTCAAATTTTTGGAAATACTGGCTTTTTCAAGAAATTTGTCTGCACTTTTACAATTTACATGTTGACCATCTTTATGACAAGCTTAGAAATGAAAAAACAAAACGTCAGGAAATGATGTCTTTTACAACAGACGTGTTAAGACGTCTGTTGTAAATGACGTCATTTCCTGACGTTTTGTTTTGTTTTTTCATTTCTAAGCAAATGTCATAAAGATGGTCAACATGTAAATTGTAAAAGTGCAGACAAATTTCTTGAAAAAGCCAGTATTGCCTGTTATACTTATTATTCCCTGAGGAATATTTGATAGAATATAAAATAGAAATAGTTGTAATTAGTTTAGACCTTAGAACATGTAGAGAATGAATTATTGTAAAACTGTAAGAAAATTAGAGATTAGTTCCCACTTTCGTGCATAAGTATTTCTTGGAAAGAAAAATATATGGGAAAAGTAAATCAGTTTGTTCAGACATGATCATGATCTGTCTGTCATACATCTTAAGGAGTTTCACACTTTCATTCAGTACACATTTACCAGTTTCTAGATAGGTAGATCAATTCCTTGATGTCATTGGAAAGTAATGCAAGTAATGCTTTCAGATTCTAGCACCGTATCAGACAGCAAAAGTCAGGTGACAGAAAATGACCTTGACCTTCATGTTGGAGGTGATGAAAATCAGAAAGAACAGACAGTTGTGAAAAGTAAGTCACCTGACCAAGAGACAGCCAGTCAGAATGGAGAAAGCACAGATGAGGTAATATGACTATTAAATTTTAATTGTAATATTTACCTGAAGTTAAATAATACATTTTAATTTATACTAAGTCTGGAAGAGGGATGACTTCCTTTCTTGCCAGTATTTCCAGTAGTTTATATCGGTAATAAATCTAAACATACAAGCTAGTGTTCAACTTTTTTGCCCATATTTTGCTTTGGAGTAAAGTGGTTGTCTGTTTGTCTTTCTATTTATGACACTTTCATACCCATTGATAAATTGGAGCAGTTTTGATCAGATCTTCTTTGGAGCAACAGCTCTTGGAGTTTGGTTTGAACATTTCATTATTTGAATAATGCCTACCCTCCCAAGCAATCTTTAACCTTGATGACAATGTTTTTGTACACGTTTGTCTAAAATAACATTGTAATAAATAATGAATTTGATAAATGTCATTATATCTCAAAAACATTAGAATCATGGTCCTTTGACAAACATTAGTTGAAGACTACTCTTTCAGCTAAATGGTTCTGTTTCAAAGACCAGGCTTTTTTAGATGGCTGAACACAAAAATGACAATAGTTACATGATATTAATTAAAATGATTCAGGTGGAGTTAAAACCTCAGACTAAGCAATCAAAAGAGTTGCGACCAGTGGACAAGGTACAGAGCACCTGCATTATGGGCTTTTGGTCTACCATGATTGTATATTGCACGTGGAGAAAGAAAAACATCTGAAAGTGCTATAGATTTTCAATAAATAGAATGTCCTAGCTTTTTCTTATGTTCTGAAAAATGTCAAACTTGTAAACATAACGAAGGTTAAGTTTTAAGTTATTTGTAGGCACTTTCAGAGCTTTTCTGGGCATAGGCATAAATTATATCAGTACCAGTATATGTCACATTTATTTTGATATACTATACCCGTACAATCCATTCCCCAAGTATAAATTGTTTTCAGCTTCTGCAAAATCCTCTTAATATGTATTACATATCAAATAAATTGAATTTGCATGCTTTGTGTGAATGTAGTTTGATTGTACATGTATATGTATTGCTTATTTTTTAGAATTTGTCATTTTCCTTTGCAATGGCAAGGATCTATATAATTTTAGTGTGTTTAAAAATTCCATTTAAAGCATTTCAGTCACCTGACGTATTCTTCTTGATCATAAGATGTATGTATAGAAGATAGCATTTCAAATATCAATTAGAAGAGGAAAAAACATTACATGATGGGCAGCATAAATATTGAAATCAGATAGCATATTTTATAAAAGATTTTTACAGAAGTACACATAATAAAGACCTGAATTTAGCATAATGATAATATGTTTAAAGTAGACAGCAGATAAAAGGGAGAATATCTTATGGCAGCTTTTGGGCATTGTTTAAACACTAATGTGAACACTGTTAAACCTGTGACTGAGGTCACCTCAAACAAGCATCTGACTCTCTTATTGAGCCACCATTGGTGCAGCCCAAATAACCAGTTTAGCAATGAATACAAAACCACCAGCTTTCAGTTGCCACCTTTGCTGTAAGCCTTACCTAACAACTTAGCATGGGTTTGCTGCATGTTAATTATGTATCTAGTTTATTAGCTCAACTTTGTAATTTGTGTAGCTGAGCTTCTGTGATTAGTCTTGTTTACCAATATAATAGAAGACCTTGCTCTGTCAAGTATGTCTTTTGCCTAATTTGCTTAAAAAAGTATTAAGTTTTTCAGCACATCTCATTACAAACTGCTCATGGGAATTAACATGTATTGTGATTACCTTGTCAACATTCAGAAGCAACCATCATGAAACTTGTTCAGAATGTTAAACTTGATAGACCCTAGGTCGAGGTAAAATCTGGGTCATGTAGGGTTTTAAACTAGGTCAAATCCTAGAATAATACTGTTAACACTTTAGAGGCTACATTTTGCCCCAAATCATAATGAAAGTTGGTCAGGATATTTGTTCTAATAAATTCTAGGTCAGGTTTGAAACTGGGTCTTGTAGGGTCAAAACCTAGGTTGCCAGGTCATATAATAGAAAAATTGTGAACTCTCTAGATGCAATCAGGATGATAGTGCCTTGATAAGTTTGGAAATAGTGTCATGTAGAGTAAAACCCGGGTCACTAGGTAGCTTATAAAAACATATTCTACAGATACGAAATTTTACTGAAGTTTAGTCAGAACATTTGTCTTGAAAATGAATCAGGTGGGGTCTAAGACGAGCAATTATGCATCATGTTGGCCCATTCTTATAATTTATATTACTTAACATATTATATTACATATGTATGAAAAAACAATTCATTTCTAAAAAGAACTTGTTGACAGCGTCTTGTTGTCAGTGTAGTAAGTAAGGGTTTGGTCAGAAGTAATAATATTACATATGTCATAATTATGTTGAAATCAAGACTTGTCTTGGTCAAGATAAATATATATATTGCAAAATAGGAATTCCCCATGCTTCCTCTTTTAAGTTACAGATATTGTTGGAACAAATATTTTCAGTTTTGTGTTTATTTTTATTGTCCTAATTCTTAATTGTCATCTTATATCAATACATGTCAGTATTGTAGTGATTTATCATTGTGTTGAAAAAGTGTTACATTCTATCATTTGTCAGCAAAAGAAATCCAAAGATGACCTGGGTCCATTGCGAGTAAAGTTTAGATCGCAAACATTTGCGTATAATGCCGCACGACCAGAGAGGTCAAAGGTAGAAGTTGTAGCAAGATCTGCAGTGATACTTTGATGTGTGCAGTATATAAATGTAGAAAATTGTTGAAAGCAAGGGCTGAACACTGATACTTCCTTGTAGTTTTGGCAAAAAATGTACATGCCGTACATACCAGTCACATTGTATTACCGGTATGCTATAGCACTATGTGTCTGTCTACCGGTTGGTCTCTTATAAGCATAACTGCCATATTTCTTCCACTTTTTGTCAATCAAAATGGGATGCATTGCTACGTATTTTTACAACAATGAATTAGTAACCCCGTTAAAGAATGCAATGATGGCTGCTACACTCTACCTTAAACCCTTAAGCCTCACACTTAAGTTTTCTCCTTCAATTGTTGGTAACACACATTATGTAATAAAGTGTAATAAGGCAAAAGCTCATGTTTTGACATACAGGATTAGTTTGATTCATCAGAATATTGAAATATCTTTGCCTCGTTGTTGGAAATTTCCCTAGAAAGAATAAAAATAGTAACTGATGTCACTGGTCACTTACTTGAAGCAGTCTCTATTGTTGCCATCAAAATTAGCTGTTAACATCTAAATACACAGTCATGTATGAAATAGCCACCTCTTTCTTGTATACATGGGGTGACTGACTGTGTAACATGGGTTGAACTGTGTTGATTTATTCCAGCTATTTGAGTTCAAGCATTAGAGAAGGGACAGAATCTGTGTTCAGTGTTTGTTCTAGAATATAAACAGAATTCTGTACTACCAAGATACAAAAGATATTTAAGATGGCAAGACTAACAAAAATATTTCTGATATAACTAATCAGATATGTAAATTATATAATTGTTTTGCTGTAGAAACACATATCCCCTTTATAGTGTATATAAGTATGAACAATTCCATCAGAAAACCAGTATTAGTAGAATCGCATACAATTATTGAATAATAATGGTTTGAATATACCTATGGAGAAACTTGAAACCAATTTTGCAATGCAACCATCAAAAGCAGAACAAATTTTGAGGTATTTTACTTTTGTAAATGTTTTTTGTGCTGTTATGAGAATTGAAAAATCTGCAGTCACAAGTCATGATTAGGGTCTTTGATTAATCCAAGGCTTAGTGTACTTTAAATGTATTTTTGAGAAAAATGTTTTACATGAATCTTGAAATATTTAAATGCAAAGCCAAATTAGAACTTACCATACATTAGTGCAGAACTGGCATAAAATATATCCCTTATTCATGACATATTAATTTATCTAATAAAACCATGTCCAAAAATGTGTTTATGTGCATGACAACAATATACATTTCAAATACACATGTAAAATGTACATGTATTAAAGTGACATTATGTGCATTTTCTTCAGGTAAAAATCCAGCTGAAATAGGTGTGTGTAAACAAGGGTAGAGGAAATAATAGCTTTTAACCCAATACTCCAAACTCTTCCTGCTACCAGTACTAAATAATAACTTTCCAAATATTACTTTTCCTATTTTGACTGGGAGAGTCAATTAAATAAGACCGGCTCGGGTCACCCTCCCTACGGAAGCTCTACCAACAACAATAACACAAGGGAGACACTGAAAGGAAGGAACTATATCCATACTCCAATTTTTTATTTCAAACACCAACCAAAACTAAGCGGCATTATCATTAATTAATTTAACATATTTAAATGCACAGCAACCAAAAATTGCTTTTGTAAAACTGTCACAAAAAATACACTTTGTGCAGTAAGATGCGCATAATGTCACTTTAAGTCTTCTCAATTTTAAATCTTTGTTACTAAGACTGGTTTTCTTATTGAATAGCAAGCTAGTATATTTATGTAAGATTAACACAACTACGTAACAGAAGGAGTTTAATTGTTTTCTGATCATTCTTATGAAAACTTACAGCTTGACCTACTTACCAATCAAATCAAATGCTCCCATTCATTAAACAAGAGCTGTCCTTCATAAGTGACCCTTTACCCCCAGAGAGGTGTCTCAGTCTATATAATGGAGGCCAGTGTCCATACCCTGACCTTCAAGGTGTGGACCTGGTATTTGCCCACAACACTTTATCTCATGCAATGTGCTGAACATTTGCTCAGATTCATTTTAAAATCTTTCAATGCACATCAGAGTTACAATCAGGACATGAACATGTGCATATATACAGGATTCTAAACTGTAAGTGTGATCTTTACCTTCAAGGTAATGAGACAAAACTGGCATGTGACAATGTCATCTCCATGTGCTCAAGAAAAATTATTGTATCATGTAATTTAAAATCCTCCCATCCTTGACAGAGTAACCATGTTTACAGGATTCCATTACTTTTAAGTGTGACCTTCATCTTTGAGGGAGGGTCACTGTTGTATGCAACACATCTTGATGTGCTGAAAATTTGTGCAAAGTTATTTTTAAATACATCAATGCATGACAAAGTTATATATACAGAATTCTTTTAAACTCTAAGTGTGACCTTGACCATTGAGATAGGGAAGTGTGTCTTGCCGTCTTGATGTGGTGAACATTTATGCCAAGTTATATTAAAAGCCTTCAATGCATGACGAAGTTACAGCCTGGACACAAAACAATATAAGGACGGACACACTATAGATTGTCAGTTGTGTGTCAGACTATTCTTTTGTTCTGTAAGCCCTTTACAGGTCTTTATTAAAGGAATAAACAAACTTAATGCTGTGGTTCACTAACACTTTCTTGCAACTCCTGTAATATGGACCTATAACCTACACACATAGTCTTAAATGAAATTGTCAAGAAACTTTAAAAACCTTGTGATAGTTTGTGTGGCTTTTCAGAATATAGTCATTTGTTGGACATTATAAAATGATCAGAAGGTTGAAGTACATGCATCAGTTTTTGTTTGCTAGATTAGACATTAATATGTACTTTGAAGGTTCATCCACTTGTTAAGTCCAGGAAAGTCAAATTTATAAGAAATTACCAATTTTGAAGTGTACAGGTTTTTAACTTAAAAAATATATGAAACCTGACAAATATACAAATGTACAGCTATAGTTCTGTTTGCTAGTGACAACCCCAATTTTAAAATAAACGCAAGTAAAACCAGTAAATTCGAATTAACTGTGCAAGTTTTTAAATTTAGAAGATGTTTGGAGCTGTCAAATTAGATATCTTGTTTAAGATCCATATTTCAGTTTTGAATGGAAATGTATTAGTTAATGGGAATAAGAATATTATGAGAAGGATGAAGCATTATTCATTAATTGAAGCTTAGGACAAGACCTAAAATCATGACCTTTTCAATGAAATGTGGAAAGTGTTCCTCAAATTTCTGATTTAAAAGAAAAATAAGCTCATTCGGAAGTTTGTTAACTTGTACATACATGTTTGATCGACACAACTGAATTGTAGATCCCTTTCCCCAGAGTGCTACAGTTTTCTGTCATGTTTTCTGAGTCAGATACCTGGTTTTACTTCTTCTGTCTTCTATCCTTGCTTTAAATTCATGCAAATTTGTACTCATATATTATCTTATATGATTATTTACATGTCTGTTTAATCTTTTTCTATAACAATTAGCCAGAACAAAGTATTGCAGTTGCTCTACAATATAACACACATGAGCACTCGTGCTGCTTACTGTGATTTAATACGTTATAAGAACCTTATTTTAATAGTATTACATTTTTGTAGTTCATTGTAGTAGATTATGGGAATTGTTTTAATGTAATTGTTGTACACTAACTTTCTGGGTGCAAGATATTGCATACTACTTTCTTAGACAATAATTACTTTGATGAACATGGAAATTTTGCAGTTACTTTTAAAAATGTTTTCTTCGTTCTAAAATGATTATCTGCCAATGCTGAACATTTCAGACTTTTCTTGGTATCCGAGTAGAGAAAGAACTTCAGAGAAAACAAGCAGACAGAAAGGATCGGCGAGACAACTTTGGTGGCATAAAGATGAAGAAAACGCAACAATATGGAAAGCTATGCTCTCCATTCCAGGCATTGTCAGTCCCAGTACGTTTCTCATTTTAGGCAGTCTGATGTCTTTACTCATGCAAGGATATTTAACATCAAATGATATCAGAGTCAAGTGCACATCTTCATTGAGTCCCTCAATGTGAAATCGAACTGTTGTTTTGCTCATTGTGAAGAGTCAAAGTGCTATCATTGGCACGCACTACCATGATATATTATATCGTAATGTAACTGAGGCAGAATGTGACAGGTAAACCATTGTTAGGAATTCTGATAAGATTGACTGCATAGGGATGTTGTTTGCAATGTTTGAAGTTGTGAATTTCAAATTTATGACTGACTTGATTTGGCCATGATTAGTTGCGCACTTTCTTTGTTGAGAAATAGGGAGATACATTGATTTTTTCGTAAATACCCATAAATTTTGTTAAAACGATTGAAGGAAAATTAAATATTAAATCTTAATAAGCCTATTGTTGTCATGTACCAAGCATTTGTTGTCGATAGTTTTATGACCTTTTGAACCTCTTTGAATATAAATACAAACTACCTTGCTTGATGGAACAGAATATTTAAAACAAGCTATTTTTCCCTGTACTTTCAGAATGTACCAGACATAAAAATTCCTGAAAACATGCCTCTTAGTTCTAGAATGGTCAACAAAGGCTACACATCCCTCAATCTGACAGAGGACAAACTTATGAACATGGACTTTAGTTATGGTGGTAGAGAAACGCCACCTGGTGAACAAGGAGAGACAATAAATAGGAAGACTGTTGCTGGCAGTAGAGTCAGCATGAGGGATGATAAATCAAGGAACTCAGTGAGGAGTACACCCCGAATATATGCACCAGTGTTTAAAAAACATCACACAGTTGCTTAGGGCTTATAATAAGTTATTTTCTATCAACATATTTCTGCAAGTTTAATATGATAATAGGACTTTTTTAAGTTCACCTATGTCTAAGTTTCAGTTGAGCTGTTGTCATGATGATCTGTTTATTATCTATCTGTCTGTGTGTCTGTCTACAAATATGTTAGATGTAGCCAATTTAAAAATACACAATAGACATGTGGAAAAAATAATCGGTGACCTAGTTTTCATGATGTATCGAGTAAACCTGCTGGCATGACATCCAATAAAACAGTTTTAATGGTCATTGATGACATTTGATGGCATGAAGGTCATTGTCAAGGAAAACCCTTTGCTCTTGGTTCTCAATCTCGATGCAAACAGGGTCCATATATTACTATTTTATGTAATAAACGGGCCCTGATGCAAATCATGATTTTGTGATTTTTGAAATAACACGAGGAATTTTACCAGGTGTGAATCCGATTAAATATTATTGTTATTGATTTTACCCCTAATTTAACCCTGTTCTGTTGGAGAAACTAAGTGGATAGTGGATAAATTTTATTTTCAAAATGAATTTAGTTACTTATGCAACAGTTTTAAAGTTTTAGTTCTGCATGTTGCGTTAAAATCATTAAGACTATGCCCTGATTGGTAGAATTATTTTATTTTGTTACATATGCATGATAAAATCCCAAATGTAAACAATCTCTGTGTCAGGTGACGTGTTCTGTCCAGTAGTTTTACATTTTGTTTAATCTTGTTATTACATGTGAGGCACCAGAAACATGTAGCTTGTATATTTATTCAAACATAACTTAAAATTGTTATTATGTCTCTTTGTCTTTCAACTTTGCCAAGTGTGATAACATCTGTGATTATTTTGTATCAGAATGTTTTGGTATGTGAAATAAAGTGCTAAAGCTGTAAAGACTTGGGATTTTCTTGTTTATTTTTACAATAAGCATGTTTGTCAATTGAAATTGTTTTTTAATAACATCTCATTATAACTCAAATGCCCCTCTAATGAAAGTTTTTCCTCCTCACTTAAGGTAGGACTTCTATTATGTATAATATTTTCAGTAATCTGTATGCCTAACTTCATACAAATTTCTATAATGATTTAAAACTTCGCCCATAATGTCTGTCTGATTTGTTAACAGAGATCCTGACTTAGAATATAAAGAATTCATTAATTTTGATATATAGTTTCTTTTTTCTAAGTTACAGAAGTAATGTGAAGGTTTTTCTCCTTCTGAGACCCATTTAGCCCTTGATCTTATAAAAATACCATGCATTTTCTTTTGCCTTAACATTGATAGTTCTGTTTTTTTTTCATCAAAAGCTCATAATTAATATTCTGTTCTTTTTCCAGGAGGTTGATTTCTTTTTCTAATGTCTCTTGTATTTTAATTTCCTGTTTCTTTTTTTAAGATGAGTAAGAAATGGTTTTCCCCCTGATTTCCAATAGCAGAGTTTCAAAAAATAGTTTATCATTTATACAAAATTTTATATTTTCATTACTTCCATCTTCTTGAAGTGCTAAGGCATATCAACCTTTGGTTGCCTCTATTTGGGTTTTAATCTGTTGTATATATTGAATGTCCTTACGTAATGAATTGTTAAATTTCCAGTAAGATCTACCTTTTTTGAATTTACCAAACTCAATACTTAATGTTATCATTGAATGATCAGTTTTATAACCATGTTCTATCGAAACTTTACTTATTTCTGTGAACAAATTACTGGAAATCAGAAAAAAATCAAGTCTTGCTTTTTTAATAGGGTTTCTTTTTAACCAAGTATAGTGTCTTTCCTCAATGTTCTGTTCTCTCCAACAGTCAAGCAAGCCATTTTCTTGTATCATTTGTAAAACTATTTCT
This sequence comes from Saxidomus purpurata, assembly GCA_022818135.1. Taxonomy (NCBI): domain Eukaryota; kingdom Metazoa; phylum Mollusca; class Bivalvia; order Venerida; family Veneridae; genus Saxidomus; species Saxidomus purpurata. The sequence continues at coordinate 5,234,004 of JAFMSR010000002.1, read as the reverse complement.
CTTGCTCTAGGTTATTGGCGCGTGGGGGGCGCAGTGCCATATGAATAGGTTGTACCATGGGGTGCATAATCGAATAGGGAGCAGCCAACATTATTTGAATTAAAAGGGGGGGGGGGGGGGGGGGACACGAAGTTGAACAAACCCTATAATGAATAAATAAATAGATTAACTGATTACAAACAATACTATACCAGATGCTACTCTTCGCTTAATTCAAAACTTTTGACATATTCATAGGAATTTAATAACTTTTCCACAAACTTGAAGGTTATGGTTTATTGCTGTTTACGGACCCTACGGCCAGATTCATCAAAGTTCAGAAAAACGTCTCGATAGTGTTTTGCTTTCTCTAAACATTTTGAAGTTTAAATCGTGTTGTCAACGTGAATAATTAATGAAAACCCATTTTAATTACTACATACTAAAAGTAAAAATAGGCATTAAAATAAGACGTTCACCTAACACATTGGGGTTGAAAGTAGATAAAGCATCCTAAAAACGACCATAGTAAGACAAAAAAATCCGGGTGGTTGTCTACTGACAAGACCTTAGCGTTTAATGGGCGTTGTTATACGGTTGTACGGAAGGTTGTTGTTATGATTCGTTTTTTGGTTAAACTGTAGAAAGTGGATTTTTACTTATTATGATAACAGTTACATATAACATAATGTTTTGGTTTTCGTATAATTGTTACTGATATCTAAAAGACACTGATTCCTTTAAATCATGTTTCAAAAACATGCGCAGCGCCTTTGATGCTTTGCATCAAAATTTGTCTTGTTAATATTTACATAGTTAAAACAATCAACCTCCGGGTTTAAGACCAAGTTGTAATCTCCAACTATCACACAGTCATTCTCTATCTGAGATACTTTATCTTTTAAAACAGTACACAAATTAGGATCATCATTATTTGGGCCATAAAGACAGATCATTGTAATATCCTTATTCTCAATGCATGCATTAACAATTAATAAATTACTATTTTGATTGATTTCCATACTTTTGAAGGTGAAATCAAAATTGTTATTAATAAAGACAGCTACGCCTCTCGACTGGCTATTAAAGTTACTAAAATAGCATTCATACCCCCATTGACTGCGGATAAAATTTATTTCCCTGTTTGTAAAATGTGTGTCCTGTAGAAAGTAAATATTATGCGAAATAATTCAGTACATCTTTTCTCTTTCTACTTTCCCCTAAACCCTGCACGTTCATTGAGACAAAAGTTAGAGTATCAGTCATACTGTGTTATAGATTTAGGAATCATTATTAAATCATGAGAGAGAGATGAATGGGTGTCCGCTGGTAAAGGTCTGGCCCCAATACTGCACTTGCCAAAGTAAAAATGTAAAAAATCTTGAGGAGATGTTAATGTAGAAATTTTGAACATTGTAATTCTGAAACTGAGGGCTGTTGAAGCTAATTGTAACTATTTATACACATTACATATGATACCTTTCAAACATATTAACAATATCCGGCTCAGTGAATTCCATGGATAATGTTATCAATATCACAATAATATTAGTTTACACTATTAAAAAAACATTTTCTTTGTGTAATTCTTCTTACATTTCAAAGTATGATACACTAAGTTTTTGTATTATTGCGAATTTTGCCAGGAGAAATACAAGACTTAATGAAGCAATAATGAGTTCCAGTATAAATAATATTATATTTTTATATATAATACCGATTTTATTAATAAGATCAACTGACATTTTCCAATGTAGTAGGAAAGTATGTTGATGTTCGTGTATTAGTCTGCATTGTGACATGGCAGATATCAGATCATTTTAGTAGCAGCACAAAAATCATTTGCTGCTTATTTTACTATATATACAGCAGCTGATGAAAAATATGAACAGTAGTTAATACATTACTATATAATTATATTGGTCCTTGGTATAACTCTATTAACAAAAATAGGAAAAAACGTGAATTAACCGAACCACATTTATTTTATTTAAACGTGCTTTGACTGTAATTTGTAAACAAGTCAAATAAGAGGCTTACGGACCATTTTTTACCCTTCAACTTGGCAATTAATACACAGTACTAGTAGAGAACAATCTCATCCCTGAAAGCAAGGTCTTTCAAATTGAAAGACCTTGCTGAAAGCTAGAAAAACATAAACGTAAACTGTACACTATCGTATTCTGAACTATCTAACTATTCGCTCAAGCCGGAATTTATAGCCGATATTTTATATTCACGGTGTGACAGTTATAAAATATCAGATCTGTGAAAGGGGTCACACTGAAACGCCAAATTAATTAGGCTAATTCTGAACATCGCCAGGGTTTAAAATACATGTACATTGAACATGTAGCAACTACACAGACAAAGCTTCACCGGCTATAAAACAGGGACGTTTCTAGTTTTGCTACATGTATTTGAACGGAACTTTTACTTTTTTATAAGACATATTGCCAAAACGAACTGGCGATGTCCTTGTACACTATACGACACTGGTTCACTACTTGAAGCATTTGTATCATCGCCACACCACCATATTACACAGTCAGCTTTCTTTATTGAATTCATATCGCCACTATCTGTAATAAGACTAGGAGGTACTACGGCATTATCCGTAACTCTCTAAATAACTATTCTATAGGCTAGCAGATAATATATACATCTCTACCCCATTAAATCAATTCAATTGGGATACAAGAAAAACTGTGATACTTTGTATCACAGCGGACCTAGAAACAAAGCTTTTATGTAAATATTTTGAAATTTGAGATGCAAATAAAATTTACAGACATTATAACAGAGACAGAATAAATTTATATTCTAGGTTCATGTAAAGCAAATAATTGACTATCTGGTTTGTGCATTTACAGTTTAGTAACTCTTTCTCATTTCCAGTCTATCATTTATGATTTAAAAAGAAACAAAATCATATCTTCCATGAAAAAACTTTAAATAGTCTTTATGCTCTTTCCGTTTTTTTTCTCATTAGATTGTATATACGAGCCCTATTTTCATTCAGTGTTAAGTAAAAAAAGTTTACGCAGCAATATTATAATATGTTCTACGCCATGTTCCATTAAGGTGATTCTCAGAATATACAATACTATTCCTGCTTCCATCCTCACAAAATAGTTTGCAGTCAAAATGTTTGTAAACAAAACAACGCACATTTTTACGATTACTAAAAGTATCGTTACCAACCAATTAGTTAACTTTGGCTACCTGTCAGTTTATTGCTGTAGACCAGTCTAATAACACGAAATGAGCACCAGTCTGATAAGAATAGAAAGTGCATCCTTACCAATTGACATGACGCGAAAGTATAGATCGCTCCGCCTACCGACCACGCGATCGATAGATAACAATACCTCCGACACGCTTTAGTGTTCAGGCAGTATCTACATGCTGATCTTGCACATTTTGACTGGGATAGAAGCACATTTAAAAGGGATTTTTTGTTTTGTTTATCGAAATTTTATGTTTCCTTTTTATAAAAGAACAAGATACATATCACGCATTATGTACATACATTTTAAACTTACCCTTCAAGATGGGGGAAATGAGTGCACAAAATGCCGAAAGGATCTCGAAACGGAAAATATTTTAAATATATATTTAAAAAAAAAAATTTATATATAGTAATGTAAAAAATGTATTTACGATGCATTTTCACTGGTTTTTTTTTTCACCACCATGGAAAATATGCTCGTTCATATATAGTACTTTGTGCATGCCGTGGTCAGTATTTACATGTATCATGGTATTTTGTTCTCAAGATGTATCAAAATATCAAAGTTTGAAGTTTCAAAGTTAATTGGCAAAGCGGCATTTATAATGGTGATAGCGATGTCAGAGGACAAACAATTATTACCTATTAAATACAAACGAAACATTCAAGTTTTAATTAGATGGATCACACATGTTTATTGTACCATGAAATCCGAACAGTCAAGCAAGTCGGCATTGAGATACATAACAAACATATCTCCCGGTGACTTACCGAAACAAAGGCAAGATGTCACACTGTATATTATGTATCATCTTTCTTGACACGTGTTTGTTGATAGGTCCATGGCATAGAAAACAGCCATCGGTTATGCAAGAATAAATGCTGCACGTATGTTTGAAGTCGCAATTTACAGAATATTTGTGTCAGAACATACATAATATGTAATGCGTACAGTTAGTGCAGATTACATTTGTTTTTGAAAACTTCTTAACAATTGCCCTCTGCCTATCTATATTTAATATTAGTTAAAAACTATAATTATTAATTCTAATATTATTCCTAGAAATTAAGGTTTCGTATGATACTCACCGACAAAGCACACTTTTAGTCTCCATAGACGAAGTATATGATTATAACTAAACTATACATTCTTTCCGCTGAAAGTTACCGTGAAAAACTATAAAGCGTTTGCAAAAAGATTTTAAGTAATCTAGATATGAATTAATATAATATGACAAAAGTACCGAAACATTTAACATAGTTCACGACACGGACCATATATACACCTTAGGTCCGTGGTCACGATTTAGTGCCGGTTTAACTGTTTCTGTAAGCAAAGTATCATTTAAATTGTTTTCAGTTCTTGGTGTTAACTTGATATAAAGCCCTTCGTAGTAATTAAGTTTACTTTTTCATCATTTTTGTATATTTTTTTACATAAAACATTCAATTATCCACGAAGACAATGACCCTACATACGCAAGCTCTTCTACCACATGTCGGAGGTAAACTCTCGAAAACAGAATGCGTGGAGGTGTGTAAAAATAGTGCTTTTTGATTGGTCAGTCGAACGATTTGATTGACAGTCGGCGTCATGTCACCTTTATTGCTCTATCATGGCATGTCTGATTTGAATATACTATCAGTGACTGTACAATGATACCATTCAAAAACAAACAAGACAAATTTTGATGCAAAGCATCAAAGGCGCTGCGCATGTTTTTGAAACATGATTTAAAGGAATCAGTGTCATTTTAGAATATCAGTAAACAACCTATCAACGGGAAAAACCAAATACATTATGTTATATGTAACTGTTATCATAATAAGTAAAAAAAACACATTTACTACAGTTTAACCAAAAAATAAACGAATCATAAAACAACCTTCCGTATAATGGTACGATGACGCCCATTAAACAAGGCTACAGCTCGTGGTCAGTAGACGCTTTTCGACGCAGACGAAACCCACGTGATTTATTTTGTCTTTGGCGCTGTGCGGAAGCACAGTGCCAGTATTGAATAGGTTTTAATTTTGTACCATGGGGTTGCATAATCGAATAGGGAGTAGCCAACATTATTATTGTAATTAAAAACTATGTATTATGTGTGAACAAACTCCCTATAATGAATAAATAAATAGTAATTTAAATAATATTTTGTCTTTACTATTGGTCAGTTGTTAGCGATGCTTTACATAACTTTCATTGAGACCCCATGTATCGCATAGTTAGGTGAACGGTCTTATTTATAATGCCTACATTTTACTTTAGTATGTAGTAATTAAAATCGGTTTTCATTAATTATTCACGTTGACAACATATGTATTTAAACTTCAAAATGTTTAGAGAAAGCAAAACAACTATCGAGACGTTTTTTCTGAACTTTGATGAATCTGGCCGTAGGGTCCGTAAACAAAGCAATAAAAAAACCGTAACCTTCAAGTTTGTGGAAAAGTTATTAAATATCCTATGAATATGTCAAAAGTTTTGAATTAACGGTCGAAGACGTATGCATCTGGTATAGTATTGTTTGTAATCAGTTAATACTATTTATTTATTCATTATAGGGAGTTTGTTCAAACATAATACGTAGTTTTTAATTACAATAATAATGTTGGCTGCTCCCTATTCGATTATGCAACCCCATGGTACAAAATTAAAACCTATTCAATACTGGCACTGTGCTTCCGCACAGCGCCAATGAAGTGTGATTGTAAATTTTAAACTATAAAAATCGAGTCACGTAATGGACCCACTTTACCCGATACCGGAAGATACCGGCATGTTTGACCGATATCGGTTTTTATACTGGCCGAATAATAAAAACTTTTCAGTACTTATTAAACGTTACATAAGCATATAAAATAAGTTGACGTTTTACATGGATAAAAGATAGATCTATCAATTTTTTGACAATTTTAAAGATACACAATGAACATTGGTTTAATCCATTCTTTATCGTAACTTCCTAGGCGATTTTCATAACAGTTTGTTCAAAGAACTATACATTACTTCACCTACATGTTACATTTTCCAGCCACTGCTGCATCCCGCAATAATTTGATATATATTTCTAAATGCTAAATCACAGACACAAATGAAATGAGGTGATGATCAGTCAGAATCAAACATTTGTTAGTCAACCAGAAATAACAATGTTTGATTTACATTTGCCAGTCTTCAGCTAACTGTTCATCGTTTTAGTATCAACCTTTGGAACATGGTCATGAAAACTGGTCTTAACTGAATGTTTACCCGGGTGTATCACTCATTTCTCCTCAACAAACTTAATTGTCAAGACAGTCAGAACTCCTCGTGTAACAGGTATTCTAAGTTATTTAAACTTGTTTCAGCTGCAGGTCATACAGAGACAACAGTAGCAAAATTTTCTAGGAGGTGTTAAAAACATTGAATTGATCAAGGAATACTTGTTCAAACATTTGCTTCATTTTCTTTATGTTTTCATCATACGTCCTTTTGTAAGATGTATTGTCAGTGTGATGGATAGTACTAGACTTTTCACCTTTACCAAGACCTTTTAGGACATATGTGTTAGAACTGGCGGTTAGTGGTCGTGAGAGTAATCATCTACCTAAGGAACCATTTCGATGGGTAACATCAACAACGTCACCACTAACTTTATAGACTTCAATGTAATAATCAATTCACACAAAATTAAACCTACCATCTATCAATTTGGCAACAAAATTACCATTTATAAAACTCATATATGACATGTTCTTCTCTCAGATAATCATTCCAAAATTGGAATGTTGGGTAAACCTAATGACCTTTCTGTCGGAATTCGGTAAGCAATTTAACAACATAAGTTTTCAGGTAAGAAAACACATAGGACAATTTTTCGCGACGCAGTTTGAGAGAAGGCGACTTCAGTATGTCATACTTCATCAATCATGAAAAATGCTCTTATGCTTTGGTCTAAATCCTTTCCAGTCAATACTTGCTTAACTGTGTTACTTTCAAACACATAAGAGTCTGAGAGCTATTCCTTAAGATCTGCATCGCCTTAAAGGTAACCAATACGGCGAAAACAGACATCAGGAAATGTACCTCCCCAGCCCCTACTTGAATCATACCATAAAGTTTGGACAGCTTTAATGTTTTTCCGCACTTTGCCTGATATATACTTTTATGTGTTTCTTTTGCGCCTGACGCTTCCATTGATATTTTATACATGGACAAGGAAAAGAGCCTTGTGAAGATTTCAAGGGCAGATAACTACAGTTTTCGAAAAGGGCTATAGCTGAGTAAGGCGGCCATTTTGTATACCATCTTTCAAGTCTCCGCGGCAACCGGCTTTATTCGTGGATAGGTAAAAGCGCACTTATATAGATGTCATTACTAGTATTAAACATGAATTTCTTTATCCTATGTTTTTTTTTTAAAGAAATGATGTAATAAAATGCAGTTTGTTGGTCAATTTGACCATTTGTGGTTTGAAAATTACATTAATAGTAATCTTGAGCGAAACTCAAAATATAGTATTTGTTTTGCATATTCATACTGCAAATGCTTCTTTTGCAGCTAATATTAAACAATTGTTTTATACATGAACTATGAAAAGGACCTGCTATAGTTGAAAAGGGCGATCACTTTGGATACCATCTTATATATCTCCATGGCAACCAATTATATTTGCACAAAATAGATGGTGCCTAAAAGCACATGTATATATGTCATTAGTAGTACTAAAATTACTTGCTATACCCAAATTGAGGTCATTATGTGGTAATATGGTGATTTTGGTCAATTTGACCTTGAATATGACCTTGATAGTAACCTTGAGTGAATCTCAGAATATGTTATTTCTTTGCATTATTCATAATGCAAATGATTTCTGTGTTTCCTTTGCAACTCAGGTCTTGACAATTGTTTTCATATATTAACTACGAAAAAGAACAAAGTTACTATAGCTTAAAAGTGTGGCCATTTTGGAAGCCATATTATTATATCTCAATGGCTACCGATTTTATTTGCACAAAATGGTTGGTACGTAAAAGCGCATGTATAAATGTCATTATTAGTATTGAAAAAATTACTTGCTATACCCTATATATTTTGATAATTTGAGAACCTTATGTACTAATATGGTGATTTTGGGTCAATTTGACCTTTTGACCTTTAATATGACTTAGATAATGACCTTAAGCCAAACTCAAAATATCATATTTGTTCTGCATATTCATACTGCAAATGGTTTTTATGCTTCTTTTACAGATCATATTTAACAATTGTTTTATACATTAACTATGAAAAGAACAGGCTACAGCTGAAAAGGGCCGCCATTTTAGACACCGTATTATCTATCTCCATGGCAACCGATTTTATTTGCACAAAATGGTTGTTGCGTAAAAGCACATGTATATATCTCATTGTTAGTATAAAACATGACCTGCTATACCCTATATATTTTGATAATGTGAGGAAATTATGTGGTAATATGGTGATTTTTTGGTCAATTTGACCTCTAGACCTTGAATTTGACCTTGATAATGTCCTTGGATGAAACTCCAAATGTCATATTCATTTTGCATATTTATATGGCTAATGTATTTGTGTGCTTCTTTTGCAGCTTCCTTTTAAGTAATTATTTTATAGTCAGACCTTTAAAAAAGCAACCTTAATCGAAAAACGGCGGCCATCTTGGATTTCTCGGCCCGCACCAAAATTTTGCATTTTATGCATGCGGTCCGGTAACTTTCAGAGTCTCCCAAACATTTTGATATATGACTCATTTTGTTCATTTTTGTGGCCGAATATGGTGTTTTGCTGCTCTACTATCTTTAGCTCGTATACCGATTCTGAGGATAACAAATGACTGAATTTTAAAATATTTGGTCTTTTGTAGTAGAAATCTTTGATGAACTTCTTTCTTTTAATGATAAAAAAGGGCATTTAAGTAAGTAATGAAATTCATCAGCTATTTCATTTAAACTACGATGCGGACACTTGCGGTCATAATAAGGTACCAAAGAATTGCGCCATCGCCCTGTTTCAACTGGAAGTTTGTGATTTCCTGTCCGGAAACGAAATAAATCAAGACGTAGATTTTTCGGTAGAATAGTAAGATACGGTTCAAGCTTTAAATCTGTTTTGAACAGTCTATAATTTAGTCCTTTTGATGAGATTGTGAGCTGGCCGCTCCATTTGTGCAGAAACTGATCACAAAGTGTGCGTTTAACAATTTTGTCAATATTCTTAAGAATAAGCATTTTCTGTTGCAACCATATAACAGCGTTTCCAGTACTATTCAAGGTGTTCCTTTTCGAGGTATCGTCGTTGAGTAGCTGACACAATGTTTCTTTTTTTAAAATATCAGCTTAAACAATGGTTCAACATTTACAGTAATTTCAGTCTTAACATGTTAATTTGCATGACTCTCCAAATCGAAATTATATTATATACAGTTTTAAAAAGTATGAACTTCACGATTGAATATATTATGAATGTTTTGTATTACCATAATTGTGTATGAGCCTCATAGTATTGTACTATTGTAAACCTCATTATTTCATTGTAATGAAATGAGTGAATAAAGGTTCTTTGACTTGAATTGACTTTGACTCCATGTTTTGACCGACTGATCATTATTCTCTGTTACATACCGTTATAACAG